>VKOC01027611.1:0-20170 GCA_009364415.1 Spea multiplicata
CGATTGTTTTTATGGTATAAAGGAATTTGGTGGATTTATATATAGAAATACAAACATTTTGTTAATAATAAAAAATGTAAATGTGACAAATTAACCAAAAAGTGATGGCGCCATAATATAAATAAGATTATTTAGATTTTTGGCACCGTTATTGAGTCCGGTTGGCCAGATGAATCATCCTTCGTACTCCGCGTGCCGTATGTTTTATAAATGATCTTTGTTTTGTGTCGTTTTTTTGACACTATTAGCCGAGCTCGGAAATCGTCTCATCAATCAATTTTGACCCAGAACAACAGAAAAGCTCTGTGCGAACATGCGCTGAACCTGGCGCTCTCTCTATGGAAACCCCTGGAAGGTCTTTGCTGGTCATTCAGCTCTTCGCCAAAACCCGTTCCATGTTGCTTTGATCAACGCCGGTGGCGAGTCCAACAATTGACGGAAAGATTATTTATGTGCCGCGCAGGCACATGTCCGAGCACAGCCGTGGAAACGAATCCCCCCCCGGGATGGCATTTTGTTAGAGCGAGCGGCAGACGTTAAGGGCTTCAAGCTTTTGTGACATGCGGACGGCGTCTCGTGAGGCTCTCCTTGGCGAGGCGCCCGGGAGATGTTACCAAGGAGCCATTTTGATGAATTTCACGGCTTGGAAAACGCCCGCTCAGCGGAAATCGCCGCTAATGGTAATTGGATTGCACGATTTATGCCACTTTTGCCCAAATTGTTACAATCGACGGTGTTTCTTTAGAAATTAGAGTAGCTGTTAATGTGGACTTTGCAGCTTGAAGTTCAGTTCATCGTCCGATGGGAGGTTTCTATAGGTGGTCTGAGCTTTTGGGATCTAAAGAGGAGACGGCGTAGCGGTAAGGGGGGCTCTCCGTGCCACATTGGCGCCATGTTGGTGCCCGGCGGTAGTGAGGGCGCGCGTTCTGATTTGCACGCGTAGCGTATACCCGACAGTGTGAACGGAGCATGAATGTCACGGGAAACAGGAAAGAATATTAGAAGAGAGTCGGACAGAAGCACTGTTTAGGTGATGGATCCCAGACCGAGAGCAGAATGAATGAATTCATCACGAATGCAACCCTTATAAGTTATGTCATAATAATAAAAATAGTAATAATAAAGGAATTATCCCCCAGCTTATTCTTTTTATACCCCCTACCATCAGTGAGAGGAGAGGACCATTGTCACCCCACTTTTGTTGTAAAGGGGAGCCCCGTGGAGATGAAAAGTTAATTTATGAGAGTTATTCATATTGAGATTATTTTTTTCCTGCATTTTAGTCGCGCTCCTCTGAACTCTCTCCAGAACCTTCTAGACATGGAGTCTCCAGAACCGGACCCGATACTCTAGGCGAGCTCTGATTGGTTGGTAACAGCGAATGTGTGAGTGGTTTAGTGAACAGAGCCCATTGTCTCCTCTATAATAGTAACTTTCACCGATAGTGATTATAAACATTTGCCGATTATTCTCCCTTCTTTGCTGTTTAGTGAATACAGACCCGGGGGCTCCTGAACGTTTGTACGGACTTGCATGGAAAAAAATGATGGAGAATGGAGGCTGTTCTAAATGAATCAAGCACTCAGTCTGGGACACGGAGTATATGCCGGTGGGTCGCCGGCCGCCATACTCCTCTCCAGCGGTAGATCAGGCCTATCGTAACGTGTGCTGCGAGGATTCTCTCATGGTGGGCGGGGCACACAGCAAAGGGCCAATCATAGTGCATGTCACTTGAAGCCCCACCCAGCATGACTGACAATCCCCATATGGGCAGGGCTTTCATATGTGTAGATATTATATTATTACCAATCCTAGGAGCTTCTAGGCTACCTGGAGCCTACCCTTGGGTGACGGCCAGGACTGCCCACTGATGTCAGTGGGCGGTCCCACTGACTTTGGGGGAGTTCCCGCTGATGTCAGCGGCTGTTCCCACTAATATCACAGGAAACCCCCCCCATTTAAAGGGGAAATGGGCGGGGAGTGGCGTGTCAGGAACCTCCTGCCGCGACCCGGAGGCTTCTCTCGAAGTTCTCTAGGCCAAACCCAGAGAGTTATTACCCAACTTCTTCCTTCTACTCCCGAAGCAGGTGGTGATTGAGTTCCAGCCGTGCCACCTTTTACTTCGACCCCCATCGTCCCGCGTTTCCTTTAAGCCCCCCACGCAAACCCTGAGTACAGTATTTACGAGGTTCCTATCATTCCGAGTCAAAATTCCACAGCAAGAACAGCTATTATTTTTACAAAACCCCCGTAAATCGTGAAAACACGGAATGTTTTAAATACCCTTTCAAATAAGTAAAACACAGGCTGTGCGGGGTCCGGCTTTTTACAGTCCCGCGATATATAAGTCTCAGAATCCTTTACATCCGAAACGCTCGATTCTATAGAAAAACCCAAGGCATCGGCATGAGGCCGGAATTCAGTCGCTACGCGGGAATCGCGTTTTTGTTCCCAACCTGCATAAAAATCTCTGTATTTTGTACTTTATTGCAATTTTCTTTCATTTTCAGGGAACGCAACGTGAAACTCCTAATAATTATGCCTGTAAATACGCGGATTCTGTTTATCGTTAAGAGAAATACATTTCTGGCCTCGATGGGGGCTTTCGGCATAATTTGTGTTTTCAGAATTATTCCCCCGTATTACCTGGTGAGTTTTTATCATTTTTTTTTTTTGCAAATCTCTGGCGCATCGCTGTATTCCCAAATATTGTTGGACCCAAATCTCATTACCCTCAAACACCTAGTCTCAGATGCTTGATAGGAGTCGTAGACCAGCGTGAAGATTGTTGACCTGACATTTTAAGGCTTAAAAAGCTGAAAAACAACGTTAAATGTAAAAAAAAACAAAAAAAAAAACAAGGTTTTTGCATAGAGAACTATTCTATTCAAAAATCTCGATCCAGGGGACTAAACATACCGACGTCTGTAGGGTTGGATGAACAATGGGGCAAAAAGGGGCATTTTACGCAGGGTCCGTGTTGGCCAGGGGCACATATTTGCTGCTTACTTGCTGCAGTACGATTTATGTGTTTGCCTGCACGGCGGGAAGCCGGTGTTTGTAGCGGGGAGTGATGGAGGAGCCCAGGCGGGGGCCACGGGGTCCTTTTATAGCCGCACGTTATGGCCGGTAAGAGCGGCGGCTGCGGCGGTAAGGAAAAGGCTCAGAGTCACCAAGTCAGGATTCTCCAGCCGTAGGAGAAGAGATACAGGCAGGGGCATTTTACTGAAAAAAGGGAAATCCGTTATAGCGAGTAAAGAAAAATGGGGAAAAAAAGTACATAAAACCCAAACATTTCATCATAATTCCATAAATCAGAAAGCAGTAAATAGGTTTTATGCTGAATATCACGGCGAGCTGAGCAGCCCCTTCCATCCCTCGCAGACGGAATGACCTCCATAAATATCCAATTACCCCGGGAATTACTCATTCATTTCACTTCATTTTATTGCGAAATTTAGTAAATGATTAACATAGAGACCCGGCGTTACTGCTCGTTATTTAATAACTCCGTCCGGCGCGGGGGGGGGGTATATAAAGCAGCTTTGGCGCAAACGGTGATAAAATGATGGAATCGGTTTGTTTTCCCAGAAAAAATCCTATTCCAAAGCTAACAAAAAAAAGTGCGTTCTGCCTTTTTGTGGCAAATCCTGAAAGATTTAAGCCTTTAACGGGGAGGAAAAAGTCCAAAAAACAAGAAACAGGTACACTGTGTAGAATCACAAAGCATGCGCGACGCTCCGATTTTTAAGGTACGATTGCATGACTTTTTAATTACAAATCTACGCCCCGGCGGAAAATTCCGGAAAATGTTATTGGTGCAAATGTTTGTGGTTTTTTTCCCCATCTTTTACGCACCTGCGGCACCTTTATAATTCCCCCTAAAATATTCCATGATCCACCATTGCCGCCGAGGGGGGGGGGGAATCGCCACCGTGTCTCATTGTTAATGATTTACTAAAGTATGAAATAATATTAAGCGGAGTTAATGAATTATTCCCGGTGTAATTCCGGATAATCTTCTCCTACGCACAGAACCAACCGCTCAGCCCGCACTAGATCCAGAATGAAATCTATTTAAAGGGGGTGAAAACTAGGCGGTAAATAAATACGATTTCAGTGCAAAAAGGGTTTTTCTGGGGGGGTTTTAAGCAATAATTCACTGATCTGTGAGTTGTTTGCGAGGGCATGTGAGTTTTTTTGCATTCATTACGAGGTTGGCCATATGAGTCCACTTAAGGCCCCTAAGCATCTCCTATGTCATCGCCGCTCGAGGGGTTAAATTAGATCCACCGTTTCTCTAAATACTTACATTTTATCAACTAACAAAAACCTACATTGTCATAGATTTAAATAAAGAATACATATTCTAACCCCCAACCTGTACGGATTCCACCGGGAAGCTGACAACCTGTATTAAGCGTAATCTAGGGGTATTTGGGAGTTTTATGAGTAACTCAGCCATAGCTGCCAACTTTCTGTCCTGGCTTGCCAGGTGTAGCATTAACGCTGTACTTTTATGTCAAATTCTACCCACCTTGCTTAATTGCTAGAAACAGAAATTAAGGACAGGATCTTGATGAGATAATTCTGGTTCTTTCATCTCCTTGCACGGATCTCAGCATCCCTGGGGTGAAAAAGTCTTTTAAAATATATCCAACACAATGATACCGATACGGCAAAAGTTAGTAATAATAACTTTAATGCTGATATGTTTAGAAATATACAGTATGGAATTATGGTGATGAGCCATGTTGTCATTATCAAAAATTGGGGCTCTACAAAACGCTAAGTTGGGTTTGTGCTTCTTTTACCTAAACCCAACGCCGCCCGCGCCGCCATCTTTAATGCTAGGAGTTGGGATATGAAGCCATATATTGGTGCTCCACCTCTTTAAGACACACAGCGCCAGGCGGAAGTAAGATTTGAAGGCTCTCCCAGCGCAGCTCTCCATAGTGTAGGGACAGTTTCCACAGCTTACATCCACCCGGCCTTGCATGTCCATGGCGGAGCACTGTGATACTAGATGACCTTATGACCCTTTTAATCAGCAGCTTGGACAATGGCATTACATGAAGCCTGATAGCCTAAAGGGGGGATTGGCTTCCTGTTATGTGGCATGGGGGCATACTGACCCCCTAGTACCTGCCTCGTTGACCTAGGCCACAATACGCCACTATGAACGGGTACTCCTGAGAACCCAAAAGGTTTTACCCAGAGTCTCCAAGTAAAGTGCTTCTTCCTTGGGTCTCCGGCTCAGTTTCCTGCTTCTCTAGACAAGGGTGTGGTGTTTAGCCACACCCACTTCCCCTCCTACTCCCTGGCCATTTAGGGTTGTCCTGGGCTTGTCCCACTCCCTTGTGTGGCTAGCCTCGCCTCTGTGTGCAACTAGGCCCACCTCCAAATGCAGCTAGGCCCACCTCCAAATACAGCTAGGCCCACCTCCAAATACAGCTAGCCCCACCCTCTCATGAAGCTACTATCCCAGAACACGAGAGCAAACCAAGTATTTTTTAACTCTATTTTTTTTTGTGTGTATTATTGGCTGAAATATGTGAAGAATCTCAAAATCTCGTTTTATTTGGTGTGAAATATTTTCTTGGGATACTTAAATGTTCTCGTATTTGCAAATCTTTCAGGCCATTCAGGTTTATCTTGGCTTAAAAGTTTCTGTCGGAAAACGACATAATTAAAAGCGAGCGAAAATACACGGGAAGAACAAAAGGGCAAAAAGTTATATAAAATCAATAAAAATCCAGAGCGACGAGGAATTAAGAACAAATGCAAGAAAATGAAAGAATCAGTTTATTCTGCGCAATGACAGGTCAGAAATTACGCAATATTCTAACCCATCGTCTGTTGGAATGTCGCGTGTGAAATTACAAACGGGATAATGGGAGATATGAATTAATTCCCGGACGCCTTCGATCTACACCATAAATTCAGGTTCATTTAGATAATTTTTTCCACTTTAGGTTTAGATCTCTTAGCTACTAAATAAATGAAACCCAGAACCCGCCGGCAGATCGGCCCCATTTGGCCCCCCGTCTAGTCGCCGTCTCTTCTGCTGTAAAGACTCAAACCTTAATCAGTCGTTGGTCTCGTCTTAGATTCAGGAGCCGTATGTCTATCCCAAGAGGTTTCTCCTACGAAAGAAAGTAAACAATTAATAAACAATTATCCACTCTATGTTCTGTCCTGAAGTTCTCTCTCTTCTCCTCCCCTCCCACGCTTACAAAGGCTGCCTGAACCAATCAGCAACAATCAGCACAACAGGGGAGAGATAACTTAACGGGGGAACAGGAAGTTAAGACGGCTGATTCATGGACACGCATCGGGGGGGGGGGTTCTATTATGTATTATACCGGTTGTTTCAATCTGTAGGTGAAAGGAATTAATTATAATTAATTATTATTATAAGCAGGACACTTATGAAGCCTCTCCGGGATTGTCGCTGCTCGTCTTACCTCCTCGTTGGGCGCCAGAATAAGCTTAATGCGGACGTTTATTCCTCTTAAAGAAAAGTTCCTAAAAGAGCTAAATGAGACCTAGGGGACCATTTCTCATCTAAGCTCAGATACATGTAAGTTTTAAGTTGCCTTTTCTTGAAGAAAAACTTTTTTGACACTTTTTAGAATTCCCATTGGCCAAAGAGACCAAGAGCCAATGAGAATACAGCTGGGTCCGTCATCGTCCATTTGTTTCATTTCTGCTTTGAAGACGCTCGGATCATCTTGTGCTTTTTTGTTTTCTTTGGGGGGGGGTTCCTTTCCTCGTTATTGTGATTGAAGATAAGCAAAAAAAATATTTCACAGAAAGTGAATGTTAAGCATTTATTTTGCATTAATACGCTGAAGAGGGTTTTCCGCTTCAAATCGTTCTTTGAAAAATGAAAATAAACAATTTTAGGCGTGGAGTCGAGTACATGATATTAACATATTCCGTTACACGGCTAAGACACGGAATTATACATGGGAATTATAATTGCGTCGGGTCTTTCAGATTCTAATTTCCACCTCGAGAAACCCTCATCACGCACCATTCTTACGCCGCGAGGAAACGAGTGAACGGGACAAACGTATAATTAAAGGAATGGAGGTTCCCAGCAATTTATTCATCTTGTAGACGAGTTTTAAGCATGAAGCAGACAGCTCCGTAATCATCGTCTATTTTAATCCCAAAGCAGGTAATCAGAACTGATTAAAACTCGAATTGTCATTCCATATGGTATAATAACTCTATAAGCGCTCTCCAGTGTACGCCCCGCGTGCCGAGCGCTGTATACATTATAACGCCATGTTATCATGTCACAGAAAACAAAAATCCTCGTCTCAGCCCTTCTTTCCCGCCGTTTTCTCAGGTTTTATTTGTGTAAATCATTTTTAATTTGGATAAATGATGTAAAAAATTCAATAACATTATTTATTTATTTATTAAATGACCGATATGGAGTCAAAGTTCTTCTCAAAAGAATAAGATAAGAAATAGGATATTGCCGTGAAGCCTAAATTGTTCTATATTAATAAATATTAATACAATTTATTAAAAAAACAAAAATCAGTAATTTTCTAGGAAAACAAGAAAAACACAATAAGGTGAAAAATCACTTCTTGTAATTTTTCTCCTCCTTTGAAATAAATTCCCTTCCTTTATCCCTTTATGGATTTAAATGCCTCTCTCTTCTTTCCCCTCACCCCCCCACAGCTTAATTAGAGAGATTGCATGAGTATCATGAAAATATTGCACGGTAATGTAATAAAATTATTCTTCTTTATCCCAAAACATCGGATAGACCCCAACATGAGAAAAAAAAAACTACCCATCTGATGATTATCTAGATGCCTGTGAGTTCCAGACGTGTTTAGATTCCTTGCTTATGATCTGTATCACATCATAAAGTATTTCTAAAGGGGGGCCTTAGCGGAACAGTAACGCTACGGGGCGCGATTAGACTAATTGTTTCAAACCAATAATTATGTAATAAACAGATTGTCTCATGGGCTACAAAAGTAACTTTTTCTCTTAAGGCAGAAAGATCCAGATTTCTTTGTAACCCTGGATATGACTTTTACTTCTGAAGTCATTGAAGAAAACTGCGAATCTCAATGAATTAAGCAGAGAAGATGGTAAAAAAAAAAATGTCCCACTTGGTACCGAGAAAATCCAGAACTTTTTTACCTTCTCTGTTACATTTTTTTTTTATTAATCGTTCATAAAAGCTAAGATATCCAAATCAGTATTTAAACCCCCGTGTTTGTGTGTTTGAAATTTAAAAATCCACTCAGTTTCTTTTCTTGCTAGTGTTTGTTTTACATTTCCACCTCTCCAATGGGGGGAGATGAGGTCAATTCCTATCACTCCCATCACTTTAAAATCCACCAAAGAGAACTTATTACATGTGTTGCAGTGTTTTGGGACTCTGTGTTTTTGGCTCTGGTTCCGTATCCCGCCAAGGTGCTCCAGGCCTCTGACTTTCAACTCCCTTGTGGTTCTTCCAATGGCCCCGCAACTACACCCCAGGAGATAAACGACATTAGTGGACCTACAATGGATGAAGTCAGATTCCTTTCTGATGTCAGATTCCTTTCTGGTATTTCAACATTGAAACTTGGTGATTTTTTTTCTCTTGTTTAAAACATGTTCTGCAGAGTTTGCATTTCCCACACCTGTAAAACCCAGGGTTCCTTTTAAATAAAAGGTATTATCATTTTTAGCTATAGTATCTATTTCTGGTAAAATGCTTGGGGCCAAGATAGATTTTAAACTTTCAACCTTTTTATAGATAATGTTCGGTTTTTTAGGGAGATGGTCTTTTAAAACATTATCTTGTTGTAAAATCGGCCAGCATTTATTCACTGCCTTTTTAATCTCAAATGCCTTATTGTTGTACTTTGTCCAAAAAAAGCGTCTTTTTGGGTTTATGATTTTTTTCTCCCTTTTTTTGTCTTTTATTGATCTAAGATTACTTTGTAGTAATTCATCTGGGCAATTTCTCTCTCTAAATTTGTCAATAAGTACTTTGGGTGAGGAAATCGTTATCTTCTGTGCAGTTTCTGCGTATGCGCGCAAATTGTCCCTTAGGTATGTTTTGTAACCATTGTGGGTGGTGACAGCTCGCATAGTCGATGTAACTGTTACCATCAGTTGGCTTAAAAAATGTTTTAGATTTTATTTTATCCTCCTGAATGAATAATTATACATTATTTCATTGGGGTCAATACACGACGTAAATTTTAAATTATATTTGTTATCGTTAATATATTTAAGAAACTGATTAAGTCCATCTACCGGACCTTTCCATATAATTAATATGTCATCGATGTAGCGCCGCCAGAGGACCAGATTCGCACCAAACGGATTCTGGGACCAGATGTGATTAGCTTCCCAATCAGCCACATATAGCTTGGCATAGCTTGGTGCGAATCTGGTCCCCATGGCCGGTACCACAGGGCTGTAAATAAAAATTATTCTCGAACCAAAAGAAGATTGGTTAAGAATAAAATCTATACATTTTAAAATGAACTGATTCTGTAAGGGATCCATTCCTTCATCTTCTTGCAGGACTTTATTTATGGCCTCTATTCCCAGATGATGTGGAATGACTGTGTATAAAGATGACACATCGAGAGGGGCCCATAGGAAATCTGATTGCCATTTGATATTCTGTACTTTTTTTCAAGATATTTCTGTAAAACATGATCTACATATTGTGAGGTGTTACTAGTAAGGGAATTTATTCCGCTGATCATAGGTCTACCTGGGGGAGATGTGATGTTTTTATGGATTTTTGGCAAAGAATAAAAGATAGCTACTTTCGGAAATTCTGTTTTTAGAAAATTGTACTCGTGAATATTTAGAACCTTATTTTCTTTACCTTCTTGCAGTAAATTCATAAACTTAGTTTGAAATAATTTAGTAGGATTGTTAGGTAGTTTTGATATGTATGTAGAGTCATTTTGGCTTTTTTAATACAGCAAAAAAAAAAAAAAAGGCCCAAATTCCGTTCAGTTTAACCGACAAAGGTTTATTCTGACCGACCAGGTAATAAATATTTTATGCTCCGTCCCCGAGTACGCGGAGATGGAGCTGGTGTGAGTCGACGGATACACTTCAGCGCTTCCCAATGACTTTAAAAGGTTTACAATTCAAAGCGTTTTTTTTTTTCAAAAAAACTCATTGCACAAAAGCGCGGATTTGGAAATTAAACTGTATTTTCGCCCGTTAATGTGCGAAATCCGTCAGAATTCATAATAATTCTGCAAAACGGAAAATTTATGGCCATTTCTGCCCTATATTAAAATATTGATACAGTAATTGCAGTAAATCTTCTTCGGCTGCCTCTCGTTATTAAAAAATAAAAATTTCACCCAGGAAGCCATTTTCATGAACGTTTCTATGGAACGGCTGGGCGACTCCGCATGACTTTTTGACCCCTTTCCTCGGTGCGATGTAATGCACAGATATCAGACGTAATTCAGATACATTGTTTCACATCCGAGGGGCGAAGATTCATTTTTCTCCCATGGATGGGGGGAGGGGGGTTTCAAATATTGAGCTGTAAATATTTCTATGACTATTAAATAAAGCATAATAATTACTTTGGCCTCCAGCAAATTAATTCTACAAATAGAATTTATCTGGAAAAATAAAGAGTTATTATGTGACCAATATTTTATTTTCCTTTTTTCGGAGATTAAACTTTATTTTATATCAAATTTGCGTGATTCTAATTTAAACAAAAGTAAAATATTAAGAATAAAGAAATAGATAAAATAATATTTAAATATAAAACTATAATATATAAATTATAAATATTTCTTTTAAATATAAATATATATTTTTAATTTGAAATTTTTTTTTCCAGTAGACTAAGTCGCCTTTAAACTTTCTTTTTTTTTTTTTTCTTGTTTAAAAAAAATCAAAATAACGTGTTGGTTTTAAATCATTAATTTTGTTTCAAAAATGCACAATTATGAATTGTCTCTGAAATCATAGGCCTTCCGCCTTTTCCTCCTCTAAGAACCAATCAAATTCCAGATTCTTTTAGTGAGGAGGAACAATCATGCAAACAGGAAGTCTAACAAAATTCTAATTGTTAAATATCTACCAAATTTTAAATTTAGAATTTTGGTTCTCTCTGCATTTCTCATTTTATTTTTTGTTAAAATTTAACTACTTGTGGTACAGAAGGATGTATATTATTATATTATTTTTCTAGTTTATAGCTGGTATTTTTTTGATCCCACGGGACCAATATTTGCATTTTGTTTCCAAAAGAGGATGACAATTTGTTCCAGTTTTAGTTTTTTTTTGTTTTTGGCTGTCATTAAGCTGTTTCAATGGCCTTTTTTGATCATTGAAGTTAATATTCTCTCCTTTTTGGATTTTGATCTCGGTGTTTTGAAGTAGAAATCTGATCAGAAGGAGACGAGTTCTAAGGTACCACGGAAGATCAGACGCAGCCCCGAGACGTTCTAACGTTTACTGCAGCAGATGAGGTTTTTATTGTGACACCTTTAGACGAGCGGATGAAAGATCCAACGCGTTTGGCCTCTAGTGAGACTTAGCAGGGCCAAATCGAAACATTTGTGACGCAGGAAAGAACAAAGCCCTAATGGTATCAAATAAAAAGAAGGACAGGACGAAGAAAAAATACACGACAATCTGTGTGAACGCTTCAAAAAAGGAAAGCCATTGAGTTAGAGAAACAAAGTTTTATCTCCCCTGTCTTGAAGAGATTAGCTTGAGAACTAACAGACTCGCTTCGGATGAACTGGGAGTTTCCGGACGGAGTTGGAGAAAGGACAATATTTCGAAGGTTTGCCTAATTATATTACAGCGGAATTATACAAAAAAACGGAAAGTCTCGATCTTCATTTACAATTAACGTGTTTAGCGGAAAGAACGGGACAACGGAGATCAAATGAGTGAGATTCCTTAAAGGGACACCCCCGGTAAGGAAGAACGCAGCTGTCCTCTTCCCCCTCAATCAGTGGCAGGAAAATGCTACCATTGAAAGCAATTGGAATGCTTTCTGCGCATGTCCATGGGAGTCTTAAGAAACCTCCTACCATAATGAGCGCTAAGCCGGCGCTGAAGACGGCATGGGGTGGGTGTATCACGCACAAGGAGATGTGATCGGCCAAATATATCTCCCGTATGGTATTTAGCTGGGGGGAGGGGGAGGGGGGTGGGGCAAAATGTTGATGGTGAGATTCTGCAGAACGCTGCCGTGCAAGGGGTCCATTGTGGAAAATTTAGAAAAACCACCCAGCGTTAAAGTGTAAGAAGGGCAAACATGCCTTTAGCTCTTTAAATGAAACCTTTGTTATATCTTCTGCCAAATGGAAGATAAACGAGACAATGGGGCAGGTATCAGGTTTTTGGTTTTTGATGTCTTGGCAGATTTTGAATGGCGTATAAATGTTTGCAGTAAGTATCCGCAGACACTGGGATACACATGATCTGTAGTGTGACTATGTGTTTAAACTGTAGGATGTAAGGAGCTGTTTAATAATGAATTAATCACTTTCTACAGCCAACCGGGATATAAATTCAATTTAATTTTAATTAAACTTTCCTTCCTGAAACATTGTGTCCCTTTTTACAATAATTGATTATAAAACAGATTTTTTAGAGGGAAGGAGTTTCCAGACAGCGATATTTCCCCCAGTTTTAGAATGTGGATGACAGTTGTTGCCCCCTTTTTTTTGGATGAAGCAGTTAACACAGTCAACTGCATCTACTAGACAAACACCCCGACTCCTTATCATACTGCCTGTGGGAAACAGTAGAATAGCTCGGACTTAATCACCCAGTCGGATACTCTGACTAATGAAAGTCTATGGAGGAACGGACTTCATTAGCATCGCCATAAAGCATCAGCTCAGTGTGGTGTTTGAGCCGGGAAACTCACCCAAAATATCACATTACATGGCATACCTATATATTATTAGTTCTCAACCACACCGCCCCTAGGGTGGGAGGAGGAAGGAGGGTTACTTGTGAACCCCCTTTGATTAATAGTGGGTTTTTACATTTTTTTAAAAATTATTTCTTTATTAACACATTTTAGTATATTTTGTAAGTTGCGGGTGAGGACATGCGAGTTGTCGGCGTGTATGTTATGTGTATCTACATATTTCTTCTCATATTCTGTTTTATTTATTTTCGGATACACATGCGGCCGATGTGGGCACTGAGTGAGGCGACATCTTAGAAGTAAGGAGTCTGGCATTCATTATGTAGAAGAAGAAGAAGGCACTTTGTTTTCAGATGTTTTATACGTCTGTTCAGAAACTGCGTCTTGACTGCGCTGCTTTTAATCATTTCAAAATCTAGTGCTAATAAATGAGCTCTTACGACACCGCAAGACATTAACAAAAATGAGAAAGTGACATTTGCTTCGCTACAAACTTTCCGTGTATCCCGAGCTCCCTTATTAAAAGGATCAATTGCCTGCGGCGAGGACGCCGCAGAGTCTCCCCATCAGAACCAGTGAGGCGCGTTTGACATCCAAACTCTTCATTTATGTTTTACTGTCTAATCTATCTGAAAGGTCCCACAAGAGACCCCTCAAACGAGATGGCTGAGCTTGTCCTTATATTCAGTGGGTCGACCATTAATTAGGCCGTTCATTTGTTTCTTGCTAATTCGATGTCTCTGGATATCCGTAACGAGTACTTTAGGGAGGGATTACCAAACGTTCTGCCGTATTTCATCCGTATTATCTGCACCAGGGCCGCAAATATTTTAGTTTTAAAAAAAGAAGCCAATATCACTGAATTTTTAAGAGGTCTGTGTTATCTTTACATGATAAAGCTGCATTTATTCACTAAGCAGTTGTTGAGTTCTGATGTGAAATTATATAATACGGCATTTGTATTAATGATTTATTAATCAGGATGTCTTCAGTTATAGAATGTGCATTAAAAAAAGTCAAACTCCCCTCAGAAGGGCCCTGGTTGGCCCTTCATAATGCATACTTACATTTCTAAAGGACTATGAATGACCAAGTTGGTTCCTTGCTGTAGAAGTTGACCTGGCTTGGCTTTCCTTAGCTGATATCTGGCTACATGAGATGATATCTGTCTCTATATTAAATATAAATAAATAAGACCAACAATGGTCACTTTTTTGCCTCTCTATACGCTTTATACATCGCCCCTTGGAGCATGCGGTACTAGACCACCATTAAACACTTTTCACTAACTGTTTATACCCAACTAAGTTCCTTGACTGTTTTCAATCTGGATTCTGCCCTTAAAAAGTTACTAATAATGACTGAGAAATCCAAGGGCCACCACGCTATGCTCAGTCCTACTGGACCTGCCTGGTGCTTCTGTCGCTGTGGATCCCCCTCCTCACGATCCTAGTCTCCATGAAACTGCTCTCTCCTGCTTCACTTTCTACCTCTCTGTTTGGAGCTTCAGTGTCTCTTCGTCTCCAGTAACTCTTCCCCTCCCCCTCACAGTTGGGGTCCCCCAAGCCTCCGTCGTAGGACCCCTTCTGTTCTCTCTTTACATTACCTCACTTGGCAAACTAATCACATATTTTGGCTTTCAATACCGCCTGTATGCTGATGACACCCAGATCTACCTCTCCTCCCCGATCTCTCTCTGTCTTAGATCGTGTAACTAACTATCTCGCCTCTGCCTCCAACTGGATGTCTGTACGATCCCAAAAAACTGAACTCCTCATCTTCCCTCCAATACCAAGATTCCCTCATCAGTTTCCCTTAATGTCACCGGTGCCATCATCTCCCCGTCTCCTCTCGCCCATTGCCTTGGTGTCACCCTTGACTCCGACCGTTCATTCACCCCCCATATCCATATCCTGTTTCAAAAAACACTCATCCTAAAAACATTGCCTGCATCCGTCCCTTCCTGACACAGGATGCCACTAAGGCTCTTGTCCATGCCCTGATTATCTCCCGCCTTGATTATTGTAACTCTGTCTTAGCCGGTCTCCCTCTTACCCGTCTCACCCCTCTACAATCCACCGTGAATGCTGCTGATCTTCCTCACCCATCGCTTTACCAACACCTCTCCCCCTTACCTATTGCGTAATACACACTAACTCCTTTAGATTGTAAGCTCCTTGAAGCAAGTCCCTCCTGACTCTTATACGATGCACTACTTGTGTCCTGTTCACCCATCGTACACCGCTGCACCATAGGATGGCACTATGTAAAACAATAAATAATATTTTGTCTGAGACATATTTTATATACATTTCATATAAATATATATTTTTTATACATTTACTTATTATACTTACTGTTTCCCGTTGCTTGTTGTTCGATTATAAATGAGTTGTCCGTTACTCTCACGGAAAATGGATGAAAGCTACAGACATAGAACTGGACGCTTTCTTTATAAATGTTCCTAGTTAAAGATGGAAGCAAATTTTAGCTCTCGTTATAAGAGCCGACAAATGCGTTCTCTTCGGGAGTCGTTAGGATTCATTAAAACGAAACGGTTCAATTAAATTCCAAAGCAATTTACTGTTCTGCCGGATAAATTAGCGTTAAAACACCTGAGGATGACCCGTAGGGACGGCCTAAATACCGTTATTTAGCCCGTCCCTACGGGTTGTATGAATTAAGGGGTTAATGTGTCCATTGTACGGACCGTGAGAACGGACAAATTGAGGGCCAGAGCCCAGTATTCACAACTCAGGGGAACTTAGGTCACCTAGAGTTTTGGACATAATTCCAGAGTAACATATATATATATATTAGTGCATACATACATACATGCTGCAAATACATGCATATACACATATACATACACATATACACGCAGTGCACATACATATGTACACATATACATACACATATACACGCAGTGCACATACATATGTACACATATACATACACACAGCAAGCACACACAGCAAAAATATACACATAATACCCATGGGAACCGATTAGAGAGCTCTGAATCCTTTACGCTTCAACTTTTCTGGGATCGGCTGCTCTTGTCTGACTGCTTTAGAGTGACTGCTCTTATCTGGCTGATTTACAGTGTGATCGGCTGCTCTTGTCTGGCTTATGAACAGTGCGATCAGCTGCTCTTGTCTGGCTGATTAACAGTGCAATCGGCTGCTCTTGTCTGGCTGATTTACAGTGTTATTGACTGCTCTTATCTGGCTGACGTACTGTGCAATCGGCTGTTTTTGTCTGGCTGATTTACAATGCAATTGGCTGCTCTTGTCTGGCTGACTTACCGTGCAATCGGCTGCTCTCGTCTGGCTGATTTACCGTGTTATTGACTGCTCTCGTCTTGCTGATATACAGTGTGATTGACTGCTCTTATTTGGCTGATTTACTGTGTGATCGGCTGCTCTTGTCTGGCTGCTCACTCTGCAAATCAGGAAAAATAGGGAAAGCAGGACAGTTGGCAAAACTCCCAGCAGAAGTGGTAGAGGGTAATACAGCGAGGGTATTAAACATGCATGGGATAGACATACGGCTCCTGAATCTAAGACGAGACCAACGACAGCAGAGTAAACAGGTGACTAGACGGGGGCCGGATGGGGGCCGATCTGTTGCTGTATTTCTACGTGCCACAGTAATCTAATTGGATTATTAAATAGCTATTTTATCATTTTGTGGAGATCTTAAGTTGTTCAAAGATCAGGGATCAGGCAAACCTCCTCAGTAAAAAATATTTCAAAAATTGCTATTTCTAGTATCACATTTTTAGGCTCCCGTATAATATACACGATAAAAGGAGCTCTTCATGTTCACTTATCCGTTATCTAAAGTCTCGTGGAGTCACCAATTAACTCTGCAAATTATAGCAACCCCCGCTCGGAACATCATTTGTTTTAACGTATGATTAAGCAGCGTTGTTTGTCTTCCTTTGTAATTATAATTAAATTTGGCCGAGCGCTGATGACTTTGCCCGATCTTTGAAGGGTTTTTCACCGAGGAGAGACATCTACAGGATTTGTAGCGGTGAAAATAACAATTTGTTTTCTCCTTTGAAGTAGATAAGTAATAACGAGTTGGGATTGAAGGCGGTTTGGGTGAAAGCCGTACTAGTACTTTCCGATATAAATGGAACTATGTTCTGTCTTTAACTCCTTAATGACAAAGCCTGTACATGTACGGGCTCAAAATGCATTGTTTTCAATTGGTTTAGGGACCGCCCATTGTCCTTAAGGGGTTAATTTAAAAAAATTAACTTTAATTAAAGTAGTAACTGGGATTTAAATGATGGAATGAGATGAGCATCCATGTTTAACAGATGAACGATCTCCTGGGATCCTCGGAGTATTGGGTTGAGAATGGGGTTTTTCTCCTCAAACCCAGGGTAAGATTGCAAGGTGGGTGCTATGTGGCAAAAGCTGAGTCTGGGGTAAGCTTTGCCCCTCCCAATTGGTTAATTGGTCCCAATTGCCCCTCCAAATTTATTTTTGTGGGGTTTTCCTCCCTTTTTTATTTTTTTAAAATGATTTATTTAAAGAAATTCCAGGGGGGTTGATGTTTGCAGTAAGTTTTTCGAGTTTTATGTGAGGGCATGAAAGCTTTTATCGAAGTTAAGTCACATGCACTTTCAAGACACTTGCATTTTAGTGAATAGGTGAGTTGTTGTCACGAGTGTCAGCATGCGAGGACATGAGACCTCGGTGGAGTTTAGTCTGTTGGATTAACCCTTAACGTGACTGACCACTCAACCTTTTTAGTGAATAGACCCAATTGAGGTGATGCTAGAAAAGTGATTTAAGCAGTTTCTCTGAGAAACTTTATACATCAAATAGAGTAGTTTACGCCGGAAAACTTAGGTAATGGTGCTGCTGCCGTAGTAACAGACCAGCAAATGTAAATTAAGGAGGCATCTTCTCAGCCGTCAGGCATGAATGATTAAGAGCCGTTATCCGATATCTCTACAAACAGTTCTAAAAAACAAATTAATTAAAGATTGACCCAGCAAGGAAAACCAATGAGTGCAAACTCGCAGTGATATGCAAATATAACGATGGAACAGAAAACTTTTCTAAAGCTACTGATTTACCTGTAAAAAGTAACCCACAATGGGTATAAAGTAAGTATTTTCTGGGGGGAAAAAAACCTGGTTCCTGCACATCAGTTTCAACGTTGATGTCATTAGCGTCGGGACAACTTAAACCTCTTGTGATGTCATAACAGCACAATGTTTTTGGAAATATCAAGTATATTATGAAGTCATTGGGTGGAAATTAGGCATTTTCCCCCACTTTTGCTTATTAAAAAATATATTAGAAGCAAAAAAAAAAAATCAAATAATTTTATCTCTATAGTTTCGCTACAACAAGAATAACATTTTTTTGCTAATTTTCTGAGTTATCTTTTCTTATCTTTTAAATTAAAAAAGCAAATCGATTAAATGCTGCATCTGATAAAAGGACGAACGGCTCTCAAATTCTATGTTTCTACGATACATGAATATCCCATCTTTGGCGAAGGAGCCGTGATATGATATCTGTTTGTTTCGGGATATATATTTTTTATTCGATTTTTTTTTTGGGGGGGGGGAAGAGCAGAAATTGTGATAATTGTTGAAACGTATTGATGAAATTCACCAGCTGGGAAATGATCTCGTTGTTTTGATTATAAATTCATCTATATGAGAAACCTTAAAAAAAAAAAAAGTTTTTTTGGTATTTTTGTGTCTATTTTGAGGTCCTGATGAGACCTCAGGGTTAATTACCCGACCTACCACTCTGAGGTCTCATTAATGGTGTCCTAGATGGGCAGAATGGTTCTTATCTGGCGTCGCCTTCCATGTTTCTATGTCAAGAGACAGCTCTAAATTGCATGGGAGTCTCATAGGGTGAAGAGGCGATGCAGTCCCACCGATTTGGCCCCATGGTAAGCGATATACCCATGTTGGGGTTATATAAGACCCGCTAATCCTTCAACGTACTGGCAGGTTTAGTAGTGTGACGGAATCCCTTATGTTTATGCCTCCCATTCATTATTGCTGTGTCGGCTTATGTGCCCATCATTAAAATGAGACCAGGTGTCTCACCTGTCTTTTGTATCAGCGTCCAATCAGATCTTGCTGTCTCATTGGCGGTAGGGTCTCCAATCACAGCCACAGCCGTATTTACCTTTGTAGGCGCCACCAACCGCTGAATGCTAGGCTATGACATCATATGCCGACGCTTAAGGACAGGCAGTGGAATGCGCCACTGCTCACATCGCATCCAAGCCAGCGGCCGGAGGACCATCAGGAGAGGGCCTGCGGAGCGCCAGGCACATGATCCCAGGGGCTTGGGCTATACCAGGCATATGGGCAGCATGGGTGGGGGGGCACCGGCATTGCCAAAGCAGAAGAACCGCACAGCGAGACCCCGGTCTGCAGTCCACGGCGCAGAGACCATCACAGATAGAGCGGCTATCATATATATAATAATCAAAGATTCCTGCTACTAAATCATCTGTATTTCTCCCAATAAAATCCTGTCCAATCAGAAGCTCCATTTTGAAAGACAATAACCAATTCTTTTCAAAAGATCCGAGGAATCTTAAAACGTATTCCGTTTCTGGTTAAACTCCCCAAGGTCCGCGTTCAGAACATCAGCCCGAGATGCGGCCGTTACATCTGTTTAGGATTTTACTCTAAACACAGAAAAGTGTTTGCTTATTTATTCTGACATTATTAACGAATTCCGAGGGGAGATTGGGGATGCTGGAAATGCCAGAGCTTATTTAAAAGAAAAATACAAAAGCTAAGCGCGGCGATTTAATTTACTGCATCGATAGCTGCTGACAAAGACGATGTTTTGGGCAGTGCTGGCATTTCAAATTAAGGCGGAAAAAGGTTTTTTTGGAAAGATCAAAACTATTATCCCCGTCGATCTGAGGGTGAAAATGGAAGACGTGCCTTCACGAGGGATGACATTCCGATAACTCGCCTTTGACGTTGTTACGGATCCGAGAAACGCTTCAGATCATAAACCGAGTTTCACAGTTTAACATTTTCTTCTGAGTTTAGAAATTTTTTTGGCAGGCTCCTCGCTAATGGAAAAACTCAATTTTATGACTTAAAAAAAAAATGCCAACCAGCTGAAGATACAAGGACCTCGGGAAGCAGATGGGTCACTATATGCACACCTACAAACTGTCCCTGTGCCCCTCCTGCCACTCCTTATGCTGTCTTTCCTCCCCGATGCCCCC
>VKOC01027612.1:0-20175 GCA_009364415.1 Spea multiplicata
TCTCTCTCTCTCTCTCTCCTTTCTTTTTCTTCCCCTCACTCTCTTCCCCTTTCTTTCCCACTACAATCTTGTGTTTCTTCATCTCCAATATTTCTCCCCCCCCCTCTCTCTCTCTCTCCTCACAGACCTCTGTTTCATACGTTCCTCACAATGCACATGGCTTCAGTCCTGAACACTCAGGAACGAAGGTCAGTAGGGCCGGTTAGAAGGAGATCAATGGTCTCCCCAACCGTCTCTGCTCCTACAGTGGTGGGCAATTGAATCTACCCCAGGAGGGCATTGGAGGTTGGAGTTGCGGTGATGGACACCTTGCCAAACCCCAGTTCCCAAGGACCATATAAACTGTCACAGTTAACAGTCGACCCCCAATACCCACGCCGTTCCACTTTATCCATTGTTTAAGTTACATTAGGCTATCGCTTTTTGTTTACTGCATGCAGAGTCATTAGAAAAGCATTTAGCCTTCGTTTTATCGTTTAGAAGATATTTCAAGAAATATTTTTTTTTTTATGATGTGAAACAGTATGATTTAGAAAACACGCGCACTACACCGGCAGCAGACTGACAAATTATCGTCTCTCTCTGATGAGCTTCTTAGGCTGTTGGCTAAGATCCACGGCCATATGTGAAAAGTGAGGGGGACGCATCGTAATTATTTACGCAATATTGGTCGGGTCCTTAGCTTGTTTGCTACATTGTGCACAGGAACGGGAAAATGAATTTAGACTCTCAAACTATCCCCACAAGGTTTCGCAATAAAATGAATTATCTTTTTAAAACGCACTAAAGAAAATAACAGACTGTGTTGAAATATTAAATTGTACATTTTGAACCTCATATCCATTTATAAAAAAAAAAAGAAAAGAAAAACTTTTATTTTTGAGTTGTTTTCTCATGTTTAGGAGATCGCGATTATGGATGTGTTTGGGGGGGATTTTGGTAGGGGGGCACATCAATTCGTTTGCTGTATTATCCATAGATGACCCTAAGCTTATATAATAAGTAGTAATGTGTTAATAAAGTTCCGGAAGGTGGGAAAAATATCCTTTACAAAAGGTTTTATCAATAATCTTTACACCTCGAAACTCTACTGGTACCATCGTGGCAGGGGACGCTGCCAGTCCAATGTCCAGGATCTGGAGGAACTGGTCTGCTCCATGCTTGGTTTTCCAATATCCCAAAGTGGGTCTCCATTAATGACACACAAAGACATATCATATATCCACCTTTCCAAAGGGCCATTTAAGGGAAAAAAGAAAGAAAGGCTTTAGGGGCAAAGGGAAGAGGGAACAGGCTATAGAGTAATGACATGTGAAAATGTTAAGAGACATGGATTGAACAAGATGGCAAGGTAGTGGCGTAACTACAGGTAGTAGCTGCGACCACTGCGATTCCTTCTTCCTGCCTCCCCGTGCCAGTTGAAAATAGTTTGGAAAGGGCCCTTCCGACCCAGTCCGCACCAATCCAGGTCGGAAGGACCCTTTCTAAACTGTTTTCAACCAGCACGGGGAGACAGACGCGTATCGGGGTGACGTTACGTTACACAACCCCGCGGTGAAACTGGCTGCTCGCACTGTGGGCAAGCAGCCAGAGTGAAAGCTGCAGGAGCGGTGAGAGGTAACCGGGGCGGGAGGTGGGACATATGTACATGTGTTTGTATGTATGTATGTATGTGTACTTGTGTGTGTAAGAGCATGGATGTGTAATTTTGGGTGTGTGAGAGCATGTTTACGTGGGGTGAGATGGACTGTGTGTTACTGAGTATGTGTGTGTAAATGTGTGTAATTTGTGGAAGTGTGTTTACATATGTTGTATGTTGGAAGGGAGGGCAAGGGGCAAAGAAGGCACAGACCTGTTGTGTGAGGGCAATGATGGCACAGACTAGCTGTTGAAGTTAGAGGGCCGGGGTATTGTCACACCAGGGCCCAGTGGTTTCTAGTTACACCCCCGTGGTATGGGTAAGGACCACCACTCCTATGGGTCAGTCTTTTTGAGGAAATACTCCAAGAAGTCGAATAACGCAGACGGATTTGCGGAAAAGGTGCAAGAAAATTAATTTTTCTGAAGCCCATTTTCTAAATTTGGGACCTCCTAAGGGCAATCCAGCTTGGCTTTTGTACATGTGCGAAAAAAATAGACAATCCGTTGCTCTGGTATTCCGAGGTGCTGAACCAGTCCTCTTTCATGAGAGCAAAGTGTTAATTATTATGAATTCATGTTACCTTTAGTGCAAAGACACAAAAATGAATATTAGATGATTAAAATGCAACTTGTAGTGATCAGCATCTTTATATAAATTACCTCGGAGTATAGCAGCATTTGGCTAGCAATGACCATTACCGCCCCAGCAGCATTTTTTTTAATGAATTCTACCTACTGTGTTTGAAATTGAAAAATAAAGTTTTTACTTTGAGTTGTGTTAGAATCCATGCTGAACTTGTTATCGTATCGGTAAACCATGTCATGCGGCTCCCAGTGATGCCGCTTTCGAAATCGTTACAGTAAGTCCGGATCAATGCGCGTTCTGGAATGTTTACTATCCTTGATTGTAGAATATTTGCATAAAATACACCAAGGCTATCTTTTGCCGCAAAAAGAATTTTCTTTTAATTTTTTTTTTACTTTTTATCTTTCCCACCCATCTTTAATGAGACCAAGTTCAACAGATACTCAGACACCATGGCCCATTGCAAGGTCTCTATAAACGTATTTTTTTCCATTGCTTTTCTAGTTTTAGAGAGTGTGAGAGAGAGTGATTGAGAGTGAACGTGGGTGAGTGACAACGAATTTTGTTTCTGAATTGAAAAAGTCCTCCAAACTTCACCCGCACCGAAAGGATTACCAGGATTTACCATGGGCCTCTGTAACCTATTGACATTTATTTACTTATTGTTATTATTATTTACTTATTTATTTATATTTACTTGGCATTTAAAAAAAAACCCAAAGTCATTTATTTACTTAGTCTTATTTTTATTATTGTGCCTTTTAGGCATAGAAACTCTCTGAATTTCACCTCGATGCTTTGGAAACCAGAGCTGATCACTGGGCCGCTAGGTCAGTTTTTTTTAACCCTTCGATGGGGGAAATTGTGTTTAGCGCCACCTATTCCCCATTCCTGATCCCACCATTTGCAGGTCTAGCGGGGCTAGCTCCACCTCTCTATGTGCCGCTAATGTGATGGGTTCACACCTTTCCACCCATGTAATGTCTTAAAAAGAGGTTATTCTCCACCCTAAGTGATAAGTTACCAAATTTCAATTTTATACATGTGGATAGGTCCACCTTCAATAGATGAAATCGTGAGCACAATTATAAGCAAAGGACTGAGAATTCAAAATAGTAATTATTTATTTAAAAATAATAAAAATTACAGGAATCCAAAATTAAAAACAGAGTATAACATAGAATGCCTGTTAAAACTTATATGCATAAAAAATAAAAATAAACATACCAGTGAGTCTCGATATGAAGCCTAGCTTCAGTCTCTCGGTCTCCCCCAGATTGTAAACAAAGATCTGCATATATATATATATAAGGTTTTATAACTAGACCTGCGTATCACTACCTCAAAAAAGAGAGAATCAGGAGAGAATCACGAGAGGAAAATCACCAAGGCCAAGCTGTTGATCATTTTTACAGAATAGCAAAAACATTCTAATCTTGAAACATAAAAAAAAAATCTTACGTAACAGAAACCACCAGTACTGCGTAGTTAAATCCTTAACCTTATCGTCTACTGAGGCCTGTAACAGTCATTAACCTTATCGTCTACTGAGGCCTGTAACACTAGCACCACTCCTAAAATGCAGCTTCAGGAGAAGGACAGCTGTTCAGCTCCGGGAAGGTCCCACATATGCCTTAGGGGCTGTAGAACACCGTAATACACCCTTACCTTGCAAACATTCTTAACTCGACTGACTGCTCGCTTTTCCCATATCCTTTATTTTACATTCAATGCACGTGTGAGAAACCCATCTTATTTGCATACCATGGGAGCAGCCATCTTAACTTCCTGTTTCCACGAGCTTCCTGATCATTCGTACCCATTAAGTCATCTCTTCATTGTTACATTGCTACGTAAGGGTAGAATGCGGAGGAAGGAGGGAACTTCCGGACAGGAAATGGATTCGAAAACGCTAACTTTGCCACAGACTGCCGCTGATATATCATAAAATGTTAAAATTCTTTTGTTTTTACACCAAAAAAAAAAAAAAATAACCAAAAAAAAATTAACTGATTGAAAAAATAGAAAAAAAACCCTGAAGTTATAGGTAGTATGGATAAAATAAAGTTTCTTCTGGCCAAGCTGTGACGGTGACAATTCTCCTTTAAGACTTTTTTCTCGTAAGTTCCAGGAACAAATTGGAGCGGTCATTGATCAGAGCAGTAAATTGTTAAAAGTGCTTTTCATTTTACTGACATCCCTCAGTAATTATGAATATGAAACGTATTTCCCAGATAAGCACGCGGCCCGAGATAAACACTTCTCAATTAGGCGCCCGCTATTGTGTTTTAATGCAGGAGAAGAAATTATTCAGCGGCGTTTGCTATTGATCATAAACAGACTCCCTCACTTAGCGGCATTCATATCGGGAGATTTTCTTGACAGCCTTTGAAAGCTTTTTTTTTTTTTTTCCTCGACATATGCAACGTGAAGCGAACTCCCATGACACCGAGCTTCACCTGAGAGAAGAAAAAAAAAATGTCTTCGCGAAGCAACGAACCTTTTCAAATTTACTCACTCTCTCTAATCTCTTTAATTGTTTATCGCCGAACTCGAAAAAATCAAGTGCCGCGGAGTGATAAGAATGCATTAAAGCTTTTCGAACATGGCATAATATTGAATTTATTTTTCTCGAAATCTCGAGGAGATATGATAATGAGCCAATGGTGCGCGGTGAGATAGGTACCGTCACAGTGTCCAGAAGTATCAAGGGACCACCTATAGTGTGAAGCGAAGGGGGGGGAGAAAAAAAAAAGATTGCTGGTCTGTGATGCATAAAAATCATATTCGATTAAAATAAAAGCTTCAATTTCCTTTTTTTTCCCAACCATTTTTCACAATCGCTATCTGCGGTATTCAGCTACGGAAAAAGTTATATAGAAATGCAAACAATGTTACATTGTTATTAGTATTAATATATATATATATATATAATATTAATAAAATTATTATATATAAATATATATATTATATATATAATAATATTATAATATATATATATAAAAAAGTTTGTTTTATAAAATAACCAAAATGTATGAAATACACTTTCGACGGGAATAAAAAGGTAAAAAGAAAATATAAAAAGAGAAGAAAAAACTGTGCTTTAGTTTATCACATTTTTGGTCCTCAATACTTACTCCAAGTATTGCTGATTTTATTATTGCTGGTTGTGGGATGGGAGATATATGCATTATCTCCCATCGCTATAGATACAAGAAGATAATAGGTAACGAGGACCGAGCACAGTAAACTAGTTAACAGAACAGCGTGCAGGAAAGAGTTACGTTTCTTTGGAAAGCTGATAAGGGGAGAATATATTAAGTCATACCTCCTAACAGTCCCGGATGTAGCAGGACTGTCCGTGGGGATCTCCTCTAACCACGAAAGACCTCTACTGTAGCTCTCATGTTGTCACCTTGTTGCCCGTTGTTCTCCTGGTACAGTGGGCAAATGCCCTTGAGGCAGGTAACTTGTACGTTGACTTAAATTGGTAGCTATGGATGGATCGCTTCCTAAAAATATTGAGACCGGTTGCTAACTTTTTAATTGCCTTTATGTCGTTTCTGCCTGTACTGCATGTTAGATACCATCGGTGATTCAATCACGGCACCAAATATTGGCAACAGCAGCCAAAATACGAGACACAAACTTCTAGAAGGTTTTTCAACTTTTTTTTTTCTGGAGCATTGACTTTTTGAAGTCGTGACATTAAACAGACAATAAATTATATTTACGGGCAGTAACCCTGACATTTTTTTTTTCACAGGATCGTTGAAGACAAGGAGTGTTTTCATTTTTAAATGCCTTTTGATTATTTACCTGGGTGTTGATTATAAAACTTGCTGAACAGGCTACCTTTAAGTGCTAAAGGGTCTGAGCAAGCAGCGGGAAACACCCCCATTTAAAGGAAAATGGGCAGGGAGTGGGGCGTCTTAAGGCCCCGCTCCCGCGACCCGGAGGATTCGGGTCTTGACCCAGAGAACCGGAGAAGGAGAAGCAGTGCTCACCCGGCAATCTCCGGGTCAGACCCGTAGAGTTCCCAGGTATGGTAATAACCCCCCAGCGCTGTATAATATAATCCCCCCAGCCCTGTATACAGTAATATAACCCCCAGCATTGTATACACTAATATACCACCCCAGCGCTGTATACAGTAATAACCCCCAGTGTTGTATACAGTAACGTATGCTGGCATTGACAAAAACCTGTTTTTATCTAATTTTGTTCCAATAAGCTCCCTTTATCTTCAGACCTGGAGCCGCCATTGTTGTCGGTCATGTGATACTTTGGGTGACTTTCCCGGCTCAAACACCAGACTGAGATGATGCTTTATGGCAATGCTAATGTAGTCCGTTCCTCCATAGACTTTCCTTAGAGTGTCTAGTTGAGCAATTAAGTCCGAGCCATTCTATTGTTCCCCACAGGCAGTATGATAAGGAGTCGGGGGGTTTAGTAGATTGGATGTCAGATAACAGAGCAAGTGATACGCAGCCGCCTGGAAATATTATATTATGGGGCAAAAACTACAACTGGTTTAAAAAGAGAAAACAGCAGAGTAAATCTCATTGAGTGGGTGATTTTCTTTTAAGTTTTGTGCCCTATGCATAGGTACGGCTAAACCTAAAAATGTTAAGTACTTTAAATAGAGCCAAAAGTTAAATATCTCCTTCAAAAATATTAAAATGTCTAGATTTGGTTGAGGTTCCCATTTAAATCTCCACCTAGCCCCAAGAAACATCATCAACAAATAGCACAAATTATAGAAAGTTTCCGTTCAGAATTTAAAAGAGTGAAAGGATCAGCATAAGGTCTTTTAAATGATTCTTTACCGCATTTCAAACTAATAATGCATTTCCCTTTTTTATTATTTTATTGCTTCATGAGGATCAAAGGTTTCAATGATTCGGTTTCTGTTTAATTCTATGTACATTTATTTGTTTTACAATCCGGTGCTTGTTCTATATAAACAGTATTTAGATTTATGCTGAATATTCATTTATTATTATCTGCCTTGTATGGAAATGTCTTTGGTATTAAACTCGGCATTTTTTTTTTAAATTTCAAAACATAAAAAAGGGCATAAATTCCGTATTTTATTGCAGTTAGCAATTCCTAAATGGGTCTTATATAAACCCTCGCCAGGCGCATTGGTAACATTGCATCGTATAACGCACCGCTGATAGGAACAACAAAACTTGAATTTAAAATGTTAGCTGTCAAGATATTTTCTACGTCGTTGTTTAAAGTTCGGTTTTAATTATGGAAAAAAGAATATGAAGTTTGGAAACTTTGCTTTTATATTAATGGGTGCTATCCAAACGTGAATGAAAACGAGAAATGGAAATTATTTCTTAAATAAGCATATTTTAGTGATTAAGATATTGGGATTATTCACCTTCCCAATACTTAACATACCCAACGCAGGTCATCAAAACAAGAGGTATCTACTGTGTCTACTTGAGTCAAGAAGCTCTTCTGAGGACACCATATCCAATCTCTGTATTGTCCCTTTACGTACGAGACCTCCATGAAAACCAAACATGGCAGGGATGAGCAAATTGGATGCCATGTTGACAAAGGTGGAGTCAAGTCTTACATGGAGCAGAAGACCACACGTTTAGCAAACATCTGCTACATTAGGAACAAGCAAAGCAGAAACTAGACTGAGTGCCCATGGTCTGGAACTCGAAAACAGAATGCAAGAACAAAGAAGGTTTCATAACGTTGGACCCTCAGCTGAAACAAAATCCAATATGTCCGCCCATAGGATGTAACCTTGAATGCAAGAAGGAACAGAGGTTGGGGCCGTGTTGGTGGCTGTTACTAGTAAGGCAGATGATAGAGGTCGCTTGTAAAGGCTTCCATCGCCAGTCTGTCTGGTGGTAATCCTACAATAGCAAAAAACAGTAGCAAAAAAAGGTCTGTAATTAGGTTTTATTGATTTTAAATCTTTGTTGTCCAACTGAATTTCATTAGATTGCAAGCTTTTCATTTAAAGTGTTGAAGAAGGGACCTAATAAAGTAATGATATAAATTAGTCAGCCGGTAAAGGTATCTTGTTCGTTTGCTAATACACGCTTCACAATCAGGGCCAGACTGCTAATGATGAGGCGGCCCTGGCACTTTAAGGTCAGCAGCCATCTGATGGCGTAAGTGCGGTCGACAGCATGCTACATTTTTACGCACACTAAGAATCGACAAGAATCAAGATGCCCACCATAAATATACCTGTTTTTGTTCAGTATCTGTCCAAGAATGCCTCAAATAGTCTTAAGTAGTAGTGGGTTTGGGAGACCCAGAGAAAAAGCCCTTCTCTCCCGGAGACTCCGGGCCAAATCCAGAGAGTTCCCAGGCATATGCATGAGGTTATCGTGAAAATAAGACAAGGTCAAAAAAAAGGGGCCCAAGCAGATGCCCAGACAGTTCTTATCAGATGAGAAAGTCGAAAAAAGAAAGTAAAATGAACAGTGGAATACTAAGAAAATCCTTTAGAATCATGTGAAACATAATAAAAAAAATCAATAAACTAGAATTGACGAGCCAAGGGAAAAAAGCAATACAGATAATAATTATGTAAATACGTAGTCATAAAAAAAGGAATCCTAAGGATAATATTATGGATCCTTAGTATAAAAAAAATCCTAAGTACAGCACTTTTTCCCTATTGATTCAAAATGTATTTGTTCAGAGAATGAAAAAAAAACAAAGAGAAAAAAATAACATTTTAGTGTTGTTGTTAAAAAGTATTATATGCCATAAGCCAACGTGTGCAAATAAGAGAGAGTAACACATATACAGCTTGCATCATTTATCTAAAGCAGTAACTATTCTTTATGGCTTGTCACAAAAGTCCTAGGATTAAAGAATGTACATTATACTGTTTTAGCCAATATTACTGCACCCTCTGGTGCCTTATTCTGTGTTAGGAAATGTTATTATTCTTGCAATTGAATCTAGTGGGACACTTATAACATTTTGCTCTAGAATTGTATTTCAACTTGATGTTTGAAGAATTTCACGTGTGTAATGGATATAATAATATAATACCACTCTGGTGATTCCCACTATGAGGAAGAGATGACCCTACGATTGCCCCTTCCAGGCCAGTTGGTGCTGTTCATACTCTTTGGGTTTGGCCTGGAGTCTCCGGGTGAAGCCCTGCGTCCCTAGTTCTCCAGGTCACCTTTCTTTTTCTCCAGTTTCTCCATCCCCACTGCTTCCAACTTCCCCTCCTACCCTATGCATATCTTAGGCTGACTCCTATTGTTATCTAGCCCTGTCTAACCCTTTCCCAGTCAATGTGAAGCATTGAAGAGCTCTGGGTAGCCTACCCTGGGAAGTTCCCAGGTATGGTGCTATTATTGAGCAAGAGTATGCTAATGTTCTGAAGACTTGTACTCCCACGTGGCAAACCACCATGTTCACTTCCCTGCTCGTATAGGGACGGACAATGTTTAGGACACCAAAGCTCTTCAAGCTAGGACATTTCCAAACATAGCTTTTATTAAAAAAAAATAGTTTACATGAATTAACATTTACTGGTAAAACTTTTTTTCCTATAGGTTCATCTTATACTCAGGCTTTTTCTTAAGTTAATATTCAGATTTGGGGGGGGTCTTATAATCGAGCAAATACGGTATATAAAACCGATAGATACCAATCTTCCATGAGCTGAATTTTACAATAACTGAAGGACTCGTAAAAAAACCTGTTAAAAAAAAAAATGCAGACTATTAGAGTTGACTGCTCCCCATCGGAAAAAGAAAATAAATGATGTTTGGTGTAATCAAAGGGATTGAAAAATGTCACATTACGATGTGAAAATGGATCTATACATGGTGTTGACTAAACATTTAGTTCTAAAAGAAACATAATGCATACATGTGCTGCACTGGGTGTTAAAGTGAGTTGCTGCAGTATGTGTGCTTGCGCGGCCGGTCAGATGCCATCCTCTCTTTCCCTGGACTAACTCTGTAGCAGGGCCTTAGGAAGGGTGAGGCGAGAGAGGCAGTCGCCTCGGGTGCAGCTACGAGGGGGTGCACAGCCGCCCGATCAGCAGCTGGAGACTGTAGGACTGGTTGTGGAGATCACATTCCGGCCTAACGTTAGGGAGCGTGAGGTCCGTCACTTCGGTTTCCGCGCTCCCTAATCACTATGCACCGGCAAATGATGACGAGCGTCGGGATATGAAGCTCTGCATCAATACCCCACACATAGTGATCAGGGAGCACTAAAGCAGAGGCCTGGAGTGATAGACCTCACACTCCCAACACAGGATGGAGGATGGGAAAGGTAAGAGATAGGGAGAAGGGGTGTAATGGCAGTGTATGTGTATATATGTGTGTTTGTAAGCTTGTGTGTTTATTGGCAGGTGTGTGTACGAGCAGTGTAGGTATTTGTGTGTTTGTAAGCTGGTGTGTGTGTGTGTGTGTAAAGGCAGGGGTGTGTAAGGGCAGTGTATGTGTATATGTGTGACATTGAGGCATTACAGCAACACCGTTTAAGTAAAACAAAGTGATCATAGATCACTTTCTAAGCTTGTTTAATGTAATGACGTGTCAGGCATGTCATTGGTCATTACCTGACAGTTTTATTTATCGTTAAGGGGTTAAGAGGGGTCTAAGAACAATAGTTTAAAAGTTTATGACTTTGGCTTCGCAAGATCCTGTATAAAATGTCTTAGAATTTCGGGGCCCAATCGGGAGGCAATTTGTACAGATGTGAATGGTCCCTGACAACACCCCTAGTTTAACATATTATCCAATAAACGCCCAATATTGTTTTGAAGGGACCTGGGACTGCCGAATGATCTTCCCCTTCACCTTAACAGTACTAACAAGAAGCGTTTAAGAAATCGTATCCAAGAAAACAAACTTTTTGAGACGTGCAATTTCCCACATTTTGCTCCGTATATCATTTATCCCGTTTTTTGGGGGTTTTTTTTAATTCTAGAAAGGAGCTTGTTAACAATATGCGTTGTTTTAAGTCACAACTCAAAAGAAAATTGTATGTTTGATTGCAACACATGGCAAAAAAAAGCAATATTCATATATTGTGACAGAAGCAACATTTTCACTGTTTGATCATTTCTAATTTGCATTTTAGTAGTCCCCATTAGGCAGATTCTGAGCTAATTAGACCAGCAGCTGCGGTACATGGTTCCTGTTTTCTGAACTGGAGAAAAAAAAAAAAAAAAACTAATGGCTAAAGCTTAATTATTCAATAAGAGAAATACCCTGTTAGGATCCGCCATACAGAGCGTTCTATAAATCATCACAAACGGTTTGTTCTGTGGAAGGTTTTTGTTACGTAATGAAAAGCCCACAGTAATATTTCAAAAATATCAAAAGCAACCGAAAATGGTCTGTTTCTTCAGATTCACGTAGAAGGGGAACGTTTTTTTTGACAACATATTCTCTGTATTTTCAGTTTTTAGTTGAAGTTGATGTCTTTTATTGGCCCGGGATAGTAAACGTTGTCAAGTTACATAATGTTTTTCGAACAGCAGAGACCTCTTCTTTAGGTAGAATCAGACAATTCTATTTTCTCGTCTCCTGCTCATTGACAAGCATTTTTGGATACAAATTATAATTATTAATTATTATTATTATTGTGTTAAATGTGAATGGACTATATTGATGTGGTTAAAGGATTTATCATAATTGTTGCTATAGATGAAGGCTGGTCAAATACATTATATTTTTCTTAATAAAAACGTAATTAAAGTGTTAATCCCGTCAATGGATCTCTGTAAAGTTTACGAAGCTTTGTTTAAAAAAAAAAACAAAAACAAAAAAAACAAACCCTGATGATATCAATAGGACCAAACTCTATTGTGGCGATCCTATTGATACCAAAATTACACCTGCAGGGATCCTAAATTTTATTTCAACCACAAAAAGGCACAATTTCAATCTCAATAAACATTTCGTAGAGAGAGAGATGAAAAAGACCCTATTGATACCAAAAATCCAAAATGTTAGGATTGTTTTATGTTTGTCGTTGATATCAATCAGGAATGGCGGGTATCTGCGCAAAGCATTTGCCCATTTGCACTTAAATTCCATAACAAATACATTGGCAGCTGTCATGAGACCCCCTATCTCTCATTGACACCCTAGCATCCTTACCTTCTGTCACATTGCACGTACCAAAGGACTAGAGGGAAGTTTAGGGTGCCACTCGCAGAGAATGGCCTCTACCCAGTACCACATTTCTGCAGATATGACCTGGCGTGAACTTCCACCAAAATGTCAACACTTCCGGTAACGTCCTCTCGCCCGATCATCCAATACAGGGGAGGACGTCAGCAAAAATGTAGCAGTTTCGGCAGGTTTACCTTAGGTTGATATGGCGATGTTTTCCGTAACATCCTCTCACCCAATTCGAGGTTTGGACATAACTGGATGTGAACTTTTGGCCAAAATGGCGGCACTTACTGTGATATCCTGTCATTCGATCCTCCAATCAGGGCAGAGTACAGCACTGAAAGCGCCATCATATTGGTAGAAGTTCACCTTAGGTTATATCTGATCTCCCAATCAAGTGAGAGGAGGTCTTTGAAAGTGCGGCCATTTTGGCCTAAGGTGAACTTCCTCCAAAATTGCGGCGCTTACAGTGAGATTTCCCCCAATTGGAGGATCGGACGAGAGGATGTCACCGGAAGCGCCACTATATTGGAGGAAACTTAGCGCCAGTTTATGTCCGTGGAGTTGTGGACAAAGATAGTAAAGAGAAGATAAAAGAAAGTAGAGAAAAGGTGATTATCTCTACAAATTACATGCATACTGATATGTGTTCCAAATGACATCTGTTTATGGAACATATCAATATGTTGCAATCTGTGCTGACTCCAACCATACATATTCCCTCTATATCGTATCAATCAGTAGAAGATTAATTGCAACCTAACCTACATTATGTGCCATGATTCCAATTGTGCCACCTCGAGGGCAGCTCTTTTGCCTCAAGAAGAGTTTCTCTGATTAATGTGATCAAACACCTAACCATGTGCTAGGAAGTCACACTACTCAACAGCCTCCAGTATGGACTTAAACACATTCTAAAAATCACCATTAAAACTAGACTTGGCACCTGGGAGGTCTTTGTGTTCGTCTTCGTGCTCGTCGTTGGGGGAAAAAAAATCTTCGTATTCCGCAAATGTTTGCCCGTTCCTGTCCGTATGAGCAACTCTACTGGTCGCCAGGAGGGGGCTCGTCTGCCATCGACCAATGGCATCGTAGGGGTTAACGGGAGAGGAAATCCGTAGGTTCGCTGTCAGGAGTTAAAAAGGCTGTGCGAGTGAGCCTATTGGTCACCTGCAGGGTCTTCCTCTGGTATCAACCAATTCTTCGTGGTGTGTGTGTGTCTTCGCCTACGTTTTACCGCCGCTGTCTTCTCTTCTTCATGTCTTCGGAACGAACACGAAAACGCACTCTTCGTGTTCATTTTCATGTTCGGGCGAAGACGAATGCAGAAGTCTAATTAAAACTGCAATATTAGTCAATAGAAAGAAAACACATTTTGCTGTTTAAAGGCACCTTCTAAGTATCATAGAAATAAAAAAAAAGAAATAGAACATCCTCTTAAGAAGATATCCAGTGGGCCTGGAAGTCTCGCTGGGGATACATCCTAGAACCTAACCTTTTTAATGCCACAGTGGAGGGCCATACATCGGACACCATATTTGGTTCAAAAGATTGGGGGTCATTTTACAGCAGGGAGGGTGAGATCCCTGGCCATGGCTAGCAAAGGTAACATTTTTATCTCATTCAAATATAATAATTTAGGTTGGAAAAAGACCCAAGTGCATCAAGTTCAACCTCACTGTTGATCCAGATCAGCGCACACCTAGGATTCCATCAGACTATATGGCCATATGTTGCTTAGCCCGCCACTTCGTCAAAGTTCTGAACCGAGGGCAATATGAAGACGGCGCTTGTAGTGACGTCCTCTCCCTCGGTCGGAGGATCGGGAGAGGACATCACCGCAAACGTTGCAATATTGCTCTCAGTTGGTGCTTTCGGTGACGTCCTCTTCCCCGATTAGGCAGAACTTCCCGCTGCGTTATGTCCGTGGACGAAGAAAGAAGATAGAAGATAGAATGGAGAAGAAAGACTTTCATCTGCAAACACCGTTACATATGTTTATTTAGCATATAGATCGGTAAAAATGTGGGATCGGAGAAAAGAGCACAATCTGGTTCCGCTTACAGCGGTTCAGGCAATTTTAAATTTTTACGACAATAATATATTCATATATTTCTTCAGTGACATATGATACTTATAAAAATGAATATTTATGAGAGGAATGCCTCTAATTCCCTGTAATCATTTTTTACCAATCTGATTAAAATATCAAAGATATTTTTAATTGCTCTAGGTTTTTTTAGATGGTAAACTGGTTGACCCTCATAAAATCAAAGACGAAAAAAAAAAAAACCTCTACCTGAAATTTCATAATAATTCTTAATCCCGAAATAATGCGTAATTTATGAATCTGGTTTTATGAAAATATAAACAAACTTGCAATATTTTTTTCAAAGAAAACATTTAGCAACAGAAGCTGAAATTAACATAGAAATTGAAATGAATATTGATTACGCATTTTATTTTTTATTAAAATGATGCATCTTGCTTATATTTAAATTGCGTGTTATTACACCGGGCTTCCCGTTTGAATTCATGTTATATAATTTAATATAGTCACAAGAATTAGGAATCTGCACTCACTCCCCACAGGAACTCAGGTGCTTAGCTGTGCCAGGAAGGGCCAGCTCCCCAGTAAATCAAAAATAGAAAAAGGCTCCAGGCACGCAGGGGTTCCTTCAGACAGATTTAATGTAGGAAACAGATAACAACGTTTCGACCTCACAATGAGGTCTTTATCAAGTTAACCACACAAGTAAAAAGTGAAGGTTTAAATAGCACATATCAATAAATGAATAGCCAATCAAAAGCCAATCTAATCTGGCACCATGTGTAGTATAATTAGTAATCATGTATTAACATAAGCAAATATTCAAAAGTATACATCGCATAATAAATGATACTTACAGATGTTAACAAAGACCCAGTGACAAATAAAGAAATATATTAAGATTCATATACATTAAATAACCAAAAACAATATATTAAGAAAATACCCATAAAGTGTGTGTAATCAGTGTTAGTAATGGACACTTAGAGATTTAACTAGTGCAGTTCCATGTAAACACAATCAGTGTTCATACTCCAAAAAAAAGTGAATTAAATCAAACCAAAACATCAAATCAACAGAAGCAAAAATGTTGATTAAAATAAGAGGAAAAGGCAAATATTTGTCAGCAGTAAAGCGTGGTGACGCTCTGCGCATGCGCAAGCTTACTCCATGCATGCGTTGGAGCATTCTCTTTGATAAAATAGTGCAGGTGTATTCATAAAGTGCAATAACATTACCAAGTGCATATATCATCAGATCGCCATCTGCACTCATAAAGACCGGACAAATGTTAAAAACGATCTATTGTGAAAAAATAGATAGTTATGTGACACATATAGTGTATAAAAACAAGTAAAAAATAAAAATATAGAAATCACTGGTTCTTATAATATAGATAAATATAGTTAAATCGCTTCCGAAGAGCCAATTCCTTAGGGTTAAGAGAATTGTCTCCCAGGAAATGCAGGTTAATGATCAGTTACAGGAGATGTCACAAAGATTCTATGAAAGAGGTTACCCAGAGGAAATTGTAGAGTCACAATTGTTGTCAGTGAATGATCTGAAAAGAGAATCTCTTTTAAACCCTTCTAAAAGGACTGTTATACAACCTAGACTCACATTCGTTACCACTTTTAGTAAACAACCTTGCTCTATTAAAAAAATAATCTATAAACACTGGCATATTCTCTCTGAGAGTTTTCCAAATATTCCAGAATTTAGTCGGCCCCCGATGATGGCATATAAAAGATGCCCGTCCTTGCGTGATAAACTAGTCAAGGCTGACATCTCTACTACCGAATCCATAGACACACGAACACACAAAGGTAATGTACCTTGTTACAATTGTGTCTCTTGCCATTCAATGATCCTTGGAAAACATTTTTTTCACCCTCATGATGGTAAAAAGTATACAATTAAACATCAGGTTACTTGTAATTCCTCTTTTGTGGTATATATTTTAAAATGTCCTTGTGGTTTAGTATATGTTGGACAAACTACACAGCGTTTTAAAGATAGATTTTCAAAACATAAATCCACTATACGCACTGGACTTACTGATCTCCCCATTCCTGCACATTTCAAAGAGAAGAGACATAATATATCACAACTAAAGTTTCAAATTATTGATATGGTGCCAGAATCTATCAGAAGGGGAGATAGGGTGAAAAAATTATTATATAGGGAGGCGTTTTGGATTAAAGAATTGGATACCATCTTTCCTAGGGGTCTTAATTATGAATTTGACTTGATGCCTCTTATTTGATTTTATTTAAAATTTATGTTTTTTCTATAGTCTTCATTTTTTTATGATCAATTTCTATTTTCTTTTTCTTTTTTAGATTCAACTTCTTTACTCTCTGCTCTACATGTGCTGATGTCATCCTATATTAGTTTCAGACCCTCATAATTCACATGATCTCATTGATAATTTAATAGCACTGTGTCACTTTAAGGGATTCTGTGCAAAATACAATTTTCTCTTTTTTAAAATACATCACTGAATGTGCTATACTTTTTTGCTAACCTCTATTAACAATGCACTTTATTAACTTTTTTATAATTGGTTACTTTTATATCTACTTTGCACTTTATTTGATTGTGTCACATTACAATATACCATTGTATATTAATCTAATTTATGGTGATTTGGCCATTTCTTGGTTTTTGTAAATATTCAAGCTTTTTTATCTATATTATAAGAACCAGTGATTTCTATATTTTTATTTTTTACTTGTTTTTATACACTATATGTGTCACATAACTATCTATTTTTTCACAATAGATCGTTTTTAACATTTGTCTGGTCTTTATGAGTGCAGATGGCGATCTGATGATATATGCACTTGGTAATGTTATTGCACTTTATGAATACACCTGCACTATTTTATCAAAGAGAATGCTCCAACGCATGCATGGAGTAAGCTTGCGCATGCGCAGAGCGTCACCACGCTTTACTGCTGACAAATACTTGCCTTTTCTTCTTATTTTAATCAACATTTTTGCTTCTGTTGATTTGATGTTTTGGTTTGATTTAATTCACTTTTTTTTTTTTTGGAGTATGAACACTGATTGTGTTTACATGGAACTGCACTAGTTAAATCTCTAAGTGTCCATTACTAACACTGATTACACACACTTTATGGGTATTTTCTTAATATATTGTTTTTGGTTATTTAATGTATATGAATCTTAATATATTTCTTTATTTGTCACTGGCCTTTGTTAACATCTGTAAGTATCATTTATTATGCGATGTATACTTTTGAATATTTGCTTATGTTAATACATGATTACTAATTATACTACACATGGTGCCAGATTAGATTGGCTTTTTGATTGGCTATTCATTTATTGATATGTGCTATTTAAACCTTCACTTTTTACTTGTGTGGTTAACTTGATAAAGACCTCATTGTGAGGTCGAAACGTTGTTTTCTGTTTCCTACATTAAATCTGTCTGAAGGAACCCCTGCGTGCCTGGAGCCTTTTTCTATTTTTTTATATAATTTAATATAGTCAGATATGTGCATAATATAACGAGGAGAAATAATGTATTATTTATACATTCTGCAGATGTGTTACTTAATTTAGTGCAGTGCAGGGTTTAGCCATTTTTAAAATATTGTGCTTTACTTTTTGCTAACCACTAGTTTTAGTTAAAATTAAAAAAAAACCAACACAAACCGTTAAAATAGCCTGCTTTTCTTTCAAAGGCTAACAAACTTCCCGTCACCTGACATGCTTACCTCCAATCAGCTCCGGCGCTGGCTCGGAGAACGTTGCCGGGAATGCCCTCCAGTGAGCATACACGGAGAGCAGTCCTATTGATGTCAATGGAAATCTCTTTCTGCTACTGATTGGCTGCTTCACACAGCCAACCGCTGACAAGAATCATCGGACCACAGATGAGGCGGGGGGACTGCTGCTGTGGAGCTGCAGCTTCTCCCTAAGGCAACTGTTTTTTGGGACTCATAAGCACTTCTTGTCTCTTTAAATTACGCATTGGACTTGTGATTCGACTCTAAATGTGTTCTCTAGGTTTTACTCAAGAATCATTGTAATCAAAAATGTTACATTCCAAGTGTCCTAGAGCAAGTTCCAACCCACCTCCAATCTCAATACTAACATATGTGATGTTTTGTTTTTTTTGTTTTTTAACAATGATTGATGCACATGACAAAAAATTCCACTCAGTATCAAAGTATCAAAATTTTCAACAGACGTTTTAGCCTTTTTTTTGGGCGATAGGCTACTCAGAATGAATATTCAATTGAACAAGTGTCTGTTTACACATCTAGAAGACATAATTAACAAGGTCACAGATTTACTTCTTTTTTTTTTCTTAACCAAGAAATTGACCTGGACTGTTTCCTAGGCATGTTTAAGATTCCCAAAAACATTTGAGGAACAAGCTGGCGTGTGAAAATCTGCCTTCCTAAACAGTTCCAACGATCAAAAATAAGAATGTTATCTGTGCTAGCTTGATGTAAAGAATTCCTATACTGCCTAGCGTGGCTATCAGTGGTCCCGGGAGAAGTACCTGAGACATGTAGAGGAACATACAGACCAACGTATTCAAAAGGCATCTGGTTAAATTCATACAAATAGAAATTATAGTGTTACTGTGTTGTGCAAAAATTCCAGATATTGGAGTCAAAAGAACTTTATTCTGAAGAGGTAATCCTGAAAGTCAAGGAGCTTAAATCCAGAACATTTCCTAATTTTTCCCAGAGAGAAAGGTAGACTTTTTTTTTTTTTTTAATACCTACGGTTGAACTTGATGGACTTAGGTCTTTTTTTTCCAGCCTAAATTACTATTATTATTTTTCTCCATTTTCCATTGAATGTAAGCTTTTATAACTGCATACGTCATAAAAAATGAAAAGTTATGTTCAGTGCCCAGAAAGATTTTTTTAATCCTAATTAAATACTCATAAATTGGCGCAAGCATATGGCCAGTGTGTTCATGCAGGGTCTTCGGTTGTTGACATAAAATTGAATTAACCCCTCAAGGGCAATGGGCTGTCCCTAAACCCATTGAAAACAATGCATTTTGAGCCCGTACATGTACGGGTTTTGTCATTAAGGGGTTAAAATAAACTTTTGCGCTGTTTTTATGTGATAAAAGGGACATATTAGCAATCATATGCACTGCTTCAAGCAGCCAATCAGTGGCACGAAAAGTGGACCATGGTCAGGGGGAAGAAGGAGGGACAAAGAGGAGAAAAGGGGGGCACCAGGGAAGAAAAAAAAATGACAATGGGACAACCGCCATTCGTAAGGTGTCCCAGCGGCTGTGACCACTTGGGATCTAGTTAGAGTACGCGGCGCCATTGCCCAGCCCCACCTGGGCTCAGAGTCCCTAGGCAGCTGCCTAAGATGCCTGATGCTTAGTAAAGTCAACCACTCGATTGGCTTGGAGCTCCAAAAACATCCAATGGAAGTGGCTGTTCTGTTATTTTTTTTTCTTAAATTACCATTTTATCCAAGCACAACCTAACTTGAAACTGTAATGTCAGAAATTTAAATAAAAAAAAAAAAAAAAAAAAATATTTACTATACTGATAAATGTCTTGGTTAAAAAATTCACAGAAGAAGTTTACAGATTTTCCAGTAAATCAGCTTCCCGCCTGTGCGTTAATTTAGTGCCTGCTTATATTCTCATTTTTAAATATTAAATCATAAATACCGTTCTGCAATTATTTCTGTTTGTTTGAATTAAGTTGATCTGTTAAGAGTTCCAATTT
>VKOC01027614.1:0-41829 GCA_009364415.1 Spea multiplicata
GGTAGATAGGGCAATCATACTCCTATCATGCCAAGTCTGCGAGTACATCCTGGAATCTGGATATGCCTGGGCATGATAGGAATGTGATTGCTGTGTGATTGCTGTTCCGGCGCTCAGCTGTGAAGCGCGCACCACGGGAAGACGGACGCCTCCCGCTCCCACTGCAGTGAGAAGAGAGGGGGTCAGTGGGAAGGGGCAGAGGTGGTAGATAGTGATACAGGGGGATAGATAGTGAGAAAGGGGAGTTTTGTTACAGGTTTTTATTCCTTTTTGGGATGGGGGGCGCCAGAGGAGTAGTCCGCACAGGGCGCCAGAACACCTAAGGCCGGCTCTGCTAACACAGACTCTAACATACATGCTCATTGCGGATGCAGTCATGAATCACATGTTGGTCTCTTTTGAGTAAATAACTTTATTTGATTCCTATTATAACAAGTTATTCCATGACAGGTGAACATCAGCAATCCTAATCGAAACCTGTAGATGTTTTTTTTTTTTTATCATTCAGAAGAATTTAAGCCGGGTTTGACCATCATGTCTTCCTGGAACTTTCTCAAATGACAGTTTTCTCCTTTTTGGTTGCGCTAACTGAGCAAATTGTAATCCTGTATTTCAAATAAATTGAAGGATTATTTATTTATTTTCCCTGATCAATAAAGCATTGTACCTGCATTGTAACTTAATTGCACGACATTCAGTACATGAATACCTAATTCCTTTTGTAGGTATGCTAAAAGGAACATCCTCATTGATAAAGCTCTACCAAAGAATAAACAACTGTATTACAAGAATACTCCAAATTTATTTTTGTGAAGGTGTCAACATCTCTGTTTCTTCAGGTCTGGGTTCAACCATACCCCCGAAACAACATGTCATGGGATTAAAAATATGTATTAGATTAGTATTGTATTCTGCTTGCATATTGGCGCTTGTATATTCTGCTCTGAGACAAGACAACCTGAATTGATTGGTGGCTCAAAATATGTCATCTACTGCCTGTCATCTACATTGCAGTAGAGGCAAACAAGCATTCATTTTACTAATTGATAATACAAATTTGCCGCTCAAAGAAATCCCGGTCTAAAATTTTGAAATGTAATGTTCATTAGTAAAATTCATTAGCATTAGTAAAGTTCTTTTTGGATGGGGGTATATTAGCCACAGCCACAGAGATCAGCTGTGACTAATATCATCATTCAGTGTTAGTTGGCAATGATGTTAATTTTGTGGTGGTACAATCACTTACCAGCTCCAGGACACATCATCAGATTGGTAAAAAGATGTGATTAGAAGGCAGATACCTACCCTTTATTTCTTCATTGTCATTTAGGATGTTCTGCATAGTGACTCCTGCCTTGTCAAAAGACCTGACCGACTGCTGGTAGAAATCAGGGTTACCTAAAAAGTCATTGTTTGGATTTAAGAAAGGGGTGATATCAAAAGCCCCTGGCCTTAGTGGTGAAGGATGAAGGTGCTGTGGCTTCTCACTGGTCACAGGCTGTTTGACACATGTCACATCTCTTAATTGATCTGGGAAGTATAGTGGTATTTCCAGAGATCGGTGGTTTAATGAGTTTCTCTGAGTAACGGTTCTTCCACAATAACCATTAAAATGTTGGTGACAGATGTCATGAAGAGTATCATCTTCCTTGTTTGAGGACACAGACCCACTAAGATTGTCCATCAGACAAACAGAATCATGACTCTGTTGTTCAAAGTCATTTACACAATCATGTGTCTTGCATGGTTGCCTAAAACAGTCCCAAAAAGTACAGAAGTTATTGTGGAATCCAGATCCCGCCGAAGGTTTTATAATACCAGCAGGCTTATCCAATGATGTTGATGTCAAACACATTTGGTCTGTCTCCCTGAACACGTCAGTATTGTTTGGGAAAGTGTCTTTCTCGCCATACATCATATATTGGGCGGGTTTGAATTCACTGTTCTCTCCGTGGTAACAATGTAAAGAACTAGAAATGCCAAAATCTACAGCTTCTGTTGCTCTTAATGGTGATACGTATCCTAGGTGTTTCGGGGATAAAACCCCATTTTGAGGTTTTCCACATAAAAGCAGACTGCTGCTAGTGTGCTCATGTCTGCCAGGTGATGAGTTTTGGGCATGAATATTGTATGGGTCGTAGCGATAGTCTTTCCTATGCGACTGCGAAATATCAGAGGCCACAGGAGGGGATGTTGAAGTGCTGAGTTGATGTAAAGAGGTGATATCACTAAAGTGCTAAAAAGACAAAATTTGAAATATCAGGACCAGGAATCACATGTTAATCTACATACTGAATCCTAAAACAAACAAAAAAATATGGATTATGTATGTATGTGTGATAATGTGTGGGATATGAGGACCCATGGTTGTAGTGGGGCTACACTGCATTGTGTGGTTGGAGTAGTTCATTTGCAAGTGGCACCACATGTTATGTTACAAGGGGGACAATTTAAAAAGAAAATGTATTTTAACTTCTAGAGATAGGCGGATTAATTAAAGGTGAGGATCTGACAACACAAAGCTTTAGTACGGCCATGGGAGTCAATGGGTAAGATTAATAAAAAGAATGCTGCAATGGGCTGTCTCTACTCCTACTGACTACAATAGTGCTGCTGTTCTCTGTAAAGGCAGGTAGGGGAGGAACAAAATGAGACATCATTCTTTCTAGCTTTTCTAAGAATGTGTGCATGCAGTAAAACACATTGGAGTTCATGTGCAATCGGCTTCATTACGCAATAAAAATAAAACTATACTGCCCATTCAAGAAGATTAGACCTGAAAATATATGGGCATGTATTGGTATAAAGCAGCATTAATAAGGCCTTTCAGTAACCTGCTATCATTTGGACTACAGCCGCTAATAATTTCTCAGACCTTTAAAACCTTTGCAGGTATTTCTGGAAAGAGCTCCTCCAGCTGGTCTTTGCTTGCGGATAGTAACCATTGTAAAGAAGATCCTCTGTGTAACATTAGCTGAGCCACCATGGGATTAATACAAGGAAAGGCAAGCAGACGCTGTTCTGCCTGTACGAAAAAAAACAATGGATGAGCTTTAAAAGCTGTTCAGTAAAATATGTAGCGCAAGGGACAAATTACACAAACCATTTATTAAGCATTATAGGTCCAATAAATGTACAATCTACACACCATTTTTATAAAGACTAAAAAGTTCAATAAATGCTAAGGGCCAAGCCTAGAAAAAATGTAATTCTTCATAAGAAACAAATCAAGTCCTTCTAGTAAAACTCTCCCTTTAATACAGATGCTCATGACACTTGTACCTTACAGAGCCAGAAATTATTAATAATGAAAGAATATTAAATACATGAAATATTACAGAAATATTAAATTCCTTCTTCAGACCTAGACTTGCACCATGACTCATCAAACAGGGCTGCGAGCGATGGCTAGCGAAATTGAACAATACCCAATAACTTACAAAGTTGAATGAATCCCTCCGAATGATATTGCTAAATACGTTGGTGGTGTCAAGAAACAGAGATCTGTGTTTATGAGCTCGCGCAGGCTGCTTGCCCATATGGGAGATTTGATGCCATTACCTGGCCCACTCTCGATCTTAAGGTCTTTCATGCTGTGTTAACCCAGACTTTCACTCCCTTGTCCAGGTTACGTCCAGGAAAACTAGGCAGGTGACTCAGTGTGAAAACGATACTTGGGGAAAGACAGGGATTATTGGCCAATAGTGTAGTGGGGATTTATCCGAGGAGGGTAATAACACCCAGCATGTTGTTCCGGGTTCCTAACATCCTGTAGGCACCTTTTAATATAGTCCAGTATTTGCTCCAGTAATGAAGAGCACATGTATATGACAAATGTTACTGAATATTATTATTATCTTTTATTGAATAACTCCAACAGTTTACGCAGCGCTTAATACAATACATATATTCAAGGGTTACGACAAGACTAGAACTGACAGACTAAGACAAACCGATACATTAGAGTCCTGCTCGCAAGCTTACAATCTTGAGGCCATAACATATAATCGGAATTACAGAACACATTTCACAATGAAACAGATTCCCACAAGAAATTTGATCAGTTAATTATGGATCGGGAAACCATCCTCGCATGCTTTGCATTCCACTGGGAGAAAATGTCTGCAAAATTCACTGAAATTGTAATTAATTTGAGCCATGCGCATTCACTTTTTCTCCGTGTATTGTTTTACTGGGTTATTCGGTCTAAAGACTGTAGTGTAGCCTCTGTAGCCTCTAGTACCGATTCAGCAACAATGGTAGTCAAAGTCCAGATAAAACGGGTGAGCCTCTGGCAGAGGCATATCTAGTGAAAATAGTGCCTATGGCAAGCACTGAAATTGCGCCCCTGTCCAAATATCTAATGCTGCTTCCACACATTAATTCACACTCTTTACTACCCCCTCTCCCTCCCTCGCTCCCAGCGAGCAGCTTTTAAACGTTGTCTTTTTTTTTTTTTTTTGATGCAGGGGAGAACGAGGGGCTCTCTCCTCCGCATCAAAAGAAAAAAAGACAGCGTTTAAAAGCCGCTCGCTGGTGCCCGCTGCTTCACGCTGAAATATAACGTCATATTACGGCGCTCAGCATGAAATGCCGGCACCGGAACGGAGGTAGATGGCTCGTGGAGGAGAATGAGGGGTGCCGAGCCGTTGCTAGGCGCTCCTCTCTCTCCTCCGCATCAAAAAAAAAGATGGCGTTTAAAAGCCACTCACTGGCGCCCCCTTCAAATGGCGCCTATGGCACGAGCCATAGCTGCCATACCCTAGATACGCCTCTGGCCTCTGGATACTTACAGACATTGGGAATTCAGTTATCACAGAAAGCCCACATAAAGCCTCCCTGAACAATGATGACTTTGAAATATCATCCTCAGAATAGGTCATTAAACATGAAACAGATTCCAGCTCGTTCACTCACAATAAAATGAGACATAATATTAACTTAATAACTTATTACATGCAATTGATTTATTATGCCAGTGTGAGTGGGTAAAGAATTATTTCTAACATTTATTCGTGATGTAGCCTTCTGTAACATCTATTTCCAAGAAAATGTCATTTCAATTTGTTTTTGTAAGAAACTGTCTGTAATGAAAAAAATACTACCACCATTAGAGGCAATCTTTTCTTAGTAACATATTGAACCAAAAGAGATAATTAAAGGGAACTGATGGATACTGAACTAAAAAATGATTTAAAAAAAAAAGATTTTTATTTTGGGCCCTTTGCTTCGTACGTATAAACTAAGAAAGAAAAAAATGGTCTTGACTATGGGTAGGATGAAAATGCATTTTAGGCCTTTAGCTGAAGGAGCCTTAGCTCCAAGCCAGAAGATTGCAAAAAAGCACAGCTTTTAGCATAACCACACCACCTATAGTTTTGTTTGTCATTGTAATTACTTTGGTTGCCTGAAACAATTGCCAAAAATCTAGAATTTAACAACAGAGCATAGTTAAGTTAAAGGGGAGGAATAATATTGCAGAACAGTAAAGAAGTAAATAGGTTTTAGAGCATCCAGTAGAGCATTTGTGAGGTCAGGCACTGATGTTTGATGGGAACGCCTGTCTCGCAAACTCCGTTCCAGTTCGTCCCAAACGTGTTCCATGGGGTTGAGGTCAAGGCTCTGTGTGGGCCAGTCAAGTTCTTCCACCCCGAAGAGCTAGGAAGGGTCCAAGGTGCGCTTATGAATGTGTGGCTATGGGAGCAGGGCTTTACCCAGACTTTTTAGCACTGTTTGACCGATTCAAAGGCTACTTACAAGATGTTTCTAAGAATAATGTTTGCTACTTCCACAATTTAATATACAAATATATTTCTCTTTTCTATAGGTTGGGCTGTAGAACACTATGACAGACTTGTGTCCAGTGAACGGTGTTCTCGCTTCATGCTCAGCCCACTTTAGTAATTAGAATAGCGAGCAACTATGTTTAAACCAGGCCTGTCACTTTGCCCAAATTATCCATCTTCTATACCTCAAATAAACATATGTAATATTGTTTAAAGAAAAAAAATGTATAACAAACTGACTATGTGTATACCATAAAAACTATCATCTTAACTTCCTGTTCTCAGGACCTGCATGATTATTCTTCCCCATTATCTTATCTCCCCCTGTTGTTAAGAAGCTGAGTGTTATAAGGGTAAATATAGAGAAGGAAGATATTGATTATTATGATTATACAGGCCCGCCCCATTCTGTTTGTCTTCTAAGAGGTGAACCGTTTCTATGAGATTCATTTTTAAACTAAATACATAAAAACAATATTATTCAGTGATATCTGAACATTTGTGTAAAGGATTTGGACATTTCAAACTTTTTTGGGGGGCAAAACCTAAATCATAGATTATGTTGAAAATGTTTCTTACATTTTATAAAAAAATAAAAAAAGCTTTTAATGTAGGTAACAGGTAGAATCAATTCTTATCTTTGCACAGCATTCTTTAACTCTCTATAAACCGTACCACCTAAATATCCAAACCAGACAGTGTCCCAGAACCAGGACTGAAACAGAAAATGGCGGCTATGTAACGGAAAAAAATCTAGTTTATTTGTGTACCATGGGAGCAGCCATCTTAACGTCATGTTCTCACAATCTCCATCGTTATCCCTCTACATCATGTTATCTCTTCCTTATTGTAATCTTAAGAGAGGAAAGAAGAGGGGCCAGTGGGTGACTAGCATTAAGCCTTTGGGTGTGGGGAATCCGGTGGTTTATTAATACAGTGCATAAAATACCCGCAGTTTAGTCCAATCCAACACAAGTACATGTACTAAGGCGAAAGAAAGTTGTCACATTTGCATATGTAGGATCAGGGACAGACTGTTGATGAAAAGTAGTTGCCCTGACACTTTAAGACCACCAACCGCTAAATGACATACATGCTGCCGTCATATCGATATGCACATTAAGCTTTTATACTCTTGCAGAATATGTGTCCAGCCAACCACTGCAGTACACAATCTGCCACCGGGGAGCAGTAAGTGTAAGAATGGGGAGCCCACCAGGCACTTGAATGTGTGCCGGATGGCCAGGATGGCCCTGTGTAGGGTATACCACAGGAGACTTGAGCCCTAGCATCACTTACCATAACTTAGCAAAACTACGTTTGGTACTGACCTCTGAACTGAATACAGATAGCCAGAACCTGTCCAACCACCCACTGGGGGTACTCTTACAAGACATGAGAGTGTAGTCTGCAATTTGGCGAAGTATTAATCCTGTCTTTTCCAGTCCTGAAGTAACAACAACCTAAACACAAAAGTACATTTTACTTTCTGCTACTATGTAACACAGGAATCAAAATGATTGGTCACACAACATACTTGCAATTACCAAATGCCAATATACAAAGTTATTGATATGGATACTACCAGGGGAGACACTACAGAAAATAGTAGTTTGAACTAAAATGACCATTATCACCCTACCTGTGATAAGGTTTTTGCCCCGGCATCAGATTGAAGGGGCTGATTCTCAGGGTCACACAGTCTGGAACTAACTGCTTTCTACTCTACACTGCTGCGACCCCCCCATAGGACTCCCAATTGTGGCTCTTGCTACTAGTATGCAATGTTTGATATTAATTAATTAAAGTTTACACAAGGACCAGTATTAGAGCCATTTGGTGAGCCCTTACATTTAATCTTCATGATGGGCTATCAAGGGGTTAATATTTCAAGAATCTCAGGGTCAGCTAATTTAGAAAGTCCCCACATTATACTTGTGATTACACTTGTACCTTCACATCCAGTTCTGCAGACTTTGATGTTAGTGGAACCATAGCTGCATAAATCAATGCCAAACTGTGAAGTGTATTTTCTGAAAAAATGTATCTAAAAACCAGAAAAACATTAATGAGCAAGAAATGCTTTAAGTAATTAGTATTGCACATTTTTACTTTTAGCACAATGTGCTGCTGATGACGAGGAATGAGTAGTCGTGCATCCTGGTATGACCTTGATGCATAGAGAGATTCTATTTCAAATCTGGATTTATAGATTCCTTATAGGAGGGATCTCAAAAAGAAAGACACTTACTGAACATACTGGCAATTCTGCAAAAGTAGTACCCAATAATTCATAACCAAAATTAAGTTTGTTCCTTTAGAGCTGTGTTGGTAGTAGACTTTGCAGGGGATACTTTAAGGTACAGTCATCAGTAACCCATTACGATTTGACATAACTGAATGTTACAATGGGGAATAAAGAGGAAAAAAGGCACAGACAGGCTGTTTGGGGACAAAGACAGCACAGACAAGCTGAAAAGCTGTGGTCAAAAAAGGCACAGGTAAGCCGTTCCAGAGCACTGACAAGCTGCTTGGGGACAGATGGCACTGCCAAGCTGCTTGGGGACAGATGGCACTGACAAGCTGATTGGGGACAGATGGCACTGACAAGATGCTTGAGGACAAAGATGGCACAAACAAGTTGTTTTAGGACAAATATGGCAAAGAGAAGCTGATTGGGGCTAAGATGGCACAGATAAGTTGTTTGGGGTATAGGTAACACTAGCTTTTTGGGGCAAAGCTGACACTGTGTTGCTTGGTAAAGTCGAGAGGACCTTGGGCAATTTATCCACTGGTGCCCTGTAGTTTTTAATAATGCCCCTGTAAACATGTTAGGGATATGTTTTGCAATGTTCAGCCACTAGGTGCCACTTTTTTATTCATTAACATTAATGTTTTATATAAGTAAAATAATAGCGTCAAATGGCCACCTGTTTATCTAGGGAAATACTTACTCAGAATGATTTCTCTCTTTAGAAAATAAAAGGATCCAGCAGCAGCTGTATTGCAGAGACAACGCCACTAGTTTTAGGATTAAGTTCTCTGATGTCTTCTCATATTTCAGTTCATCAATGTCCTAACAAAATAAAAATCCATACCTAATGTTTTGATTGGAATATGTTAATATCAGCATATATAAGATAGTTTGCTTTGTTATACTGTCTAACATGTAAGCACATATTCCATATTTCTAACTACATATGTTACAATGATCTCTCTATTACGGGTTGGAAGCTGCTCACATCACAGTGTTGCCTATAAGTAGGACAGAGAACAACAAAGTAAAAAACATATTGACTAAAGTATAGGCAAAGATACTGCTAGAGCTTGAAATAACTCTGATGGCATAGCGCCTGAAAACAAGCATGGGAATTTTATCTGCTGTCAGCACTAAAGTTCGCACATAGAATTGTTTCCTGCGATGCTGCAGGAATGGGGTCTTAATCACAATTGATAGGGCAATCTCCTACCATGACTGTCGACTAATAAGCACAGTCAGATACCGATGACATTTCATTGTTTACACCTCTTGGCATTCATTATGGATTCACTCTTCTGAACACCGTTAGAACGTAGCCATACGCAGCGAAGCTGAGAAAAGCTGCTAGAACTATCACCATTGGTAGCACTACCAGCTTTTGAATCTATCAAAACTTGAAGCCTGGCAGAAAAAGCCCCTTGAAATAATAGTGTCTTATTGACAGATTTCTAGTAAGGCTTGTCTAATGCTTACTTACAGCGTGTATTCTATGCAAGACATCATCTGTAGTTTGAAAAAGATCGGTCTTCATGTTATTTTTATTAATATATAAACATATATATATAATATATATATATATATATATATATATATACTTAAACTGTTCAAAAAAAACAACTTCATCTGTTACTGACCTGAGTGCATCATTCAACCAATAAATAATAACAAAGCCAAGAATTTTAATCACAAACAATTTTTATATTATAATTATGGTCCACAGCAACTGAAAGTTTCAGTCCCTCTTGGGGTCTTTTATCTCCTTTGTCACCTTTATCACCTTCTCTTACTTCTCTCTCCTCTAGTTCCCATGTCCATGTGTCTAGGTCCCCTATATTCATATGACCACATGTACCTGCCTGCACTGGCTTGTTCAGTTATGCCAACCCCCACCAAAATAGTTATCTTCCAACTCCTTCAGGATGCGTGCAGTATTATCACAAACATTTTTGCCAATTTGCAAGGGTGTTATGTTTATTCTTCCTTTCTAAAGAACAGGATGGACAAACGTTTTATATTTTCTATGTAAATCATTCTGAATACCTGCATTATTATGGAAGTGCTCTCATCTACAGTGATAAGTGCACATTGGTCATGTTTTCCAAACAGTTGTAAAGATGCACTGCAGCTCCTCTCAATAAATGTGATGCCGTACCTGAAACAAAGAAGATACAAAATTATAAGTGATCGCATCTGCTGCTCATGTGGAAGTAAAGGTATGGGACTTAAGTGATCAGTTACAGTCCAGGCCTGTTAAAAAAACCATCTCTCCACTATGCTTACAACAACTGGAAAGTGCATTAATTGCGTAGTGTGAGTCTTAACATGGTGGTCAAACCAAGCCAGTAACAACATTTGTGGTTTCCCAAGTATACTGTATAAATATTTGAAATGATCATCCTGTACCTACCTTGACTCCATCATTTTCAAGATCTCTGTGTTGTTTAAAAAACCCTCGGAACATATGAAAATATATGGAATCTGCATTTTCAGAAGAATTTCTCCAAATCCCTCCAGAGTGGTGTCCCCTACATGAAAAGTTGGGTTTTGACATTGTTACCTTCAAGTACTCTACATGGATATATCAGGACACCTAGAAACTGTCTGTTTAATAATAAAGGAAGACTGAAAGAAAACCTACCTACTAGAAAAGCCTTTGGGAGGCAGGTTTTTAAGGTCATGTGAGGTACCTTTATGGCCTGGCATAGGTTTAGCCAGCAATCAGTGCAGTCATACTCAATAACAAGGCAGAAATGAGTCCAAGGGAAATCATTCCCTATGTGCTGGTTGTTTATTATGATGCACGTACATATTTTCAACCTGCAAGGCAAAAAAACAGGCCGGCGAAGCATTACACAGGGACTAGAAAACCTTAAATATCTTAACAGTTGTGATTTTCGGCTACGGTATATTCTGTTATAGGTCCTATAGGGCAGATCGGCTGCTCGGCCTTGAATCCCTCTTATTTACATTATGGATGTCTGTTCCTACCCTACACAACATCTGTAGTTTCTCATTCATCCAGCACATCCATCTAATGTGGAGCATCATGTCCAGTGCTCATCACGGAGGATGCGGGGTGTGAGAAAGATACCTAGAGATAGTTCCAGGGGGACGCAGAAGTACTGCCCTGGGTCACTCATTATAAGTTTGTTTATGTTTGACACTGAAGGACCACAATTGACCGGGCATGTCATTATATATATATATATATATGTGCTTGCACAGTTTTACCTAGGTTTCCCCATAGTTGCCATCCCTGGCACACAGAGGTCAGCCGGATTATTGAGTGCCAATCCGTTGGGAAAAGGGCAACTATGGAGTGGGCCTTATAAATCTGTCCATTTAAAGAATGCCCTAACATAACCAGATGCCTACAGAAAACAGAACAGGTGCATAATTTACCATGAATATCATTTTCTGCAATAGTATAAGTAGTGTTCCATAACTCAACTGTGAGTAATGGATTCTACATCTTTCTACTTCCTACACACAACCAGTGCCGCTAGTATTACTGTGAGCCGCTATATCTATAAACCTTTATCATTCAGCATCTGGTTCTGCTTGCGTTTCCTGTGTGATAGGACCCTTGTGATCTAACGTCTATTTTTCTTTTTGTGACAGGCATCAAATTGTAAAGTCAATGTGTCACCAATGCCAAGCAGTTCAAATGTTTTTCCTTGGTCTGCATCTTTGCATTGGTGCTCAGCCAAACACAACTCCTGCAAGCCAAGGGTGCAAGAAAGACAGTGAAAAGGGTTGTGGGGGGCTTCTGAAGAAGGAGAGAACGGTAATTTAAATAGGAGAGCTATCATACGCATAGCTGGAGAGTCCCTTTAATTGTGATGTCCCTTTAAGGGTGATGTTGTTCTTGGCAATGTGAAAGTCTCCTCAATAATAGTAATTACACTCGGATATAAATGCCATTTAGTGCATTACAAAAACATGCCAGCTTTCAAACTTGGTCAAGGGTGAAACGTTGGCTGTTGTTGTAGCGGCATTCAATGTTTAAAAGCACTGTCATGATACACTGTATGATGCCATTTTAACAATTCTGCAATAATACGCATAATATACTTAAATAATATATATTATATAAGCATATAATATTATGTGTATTATTAAGATGTAATATTCAATTAATATGACGACCTTTCTAGCACTTCTTTGCTGTCCAGAATTCTTCTTCCGTAGGTAGGATATAAACTTGTGACTTTCATACCTGTTAATATATGATACTGTATATTAGGAAGATTAATAGAAACCAGTGACTTTCTAAAAGCATTCTAGGTGTGTGGAAAGGTCAAGGAGGACATTCATCATCTGTGCCGAGTTTAACAGAATGAGTCGAACTCATACTAATTCTGAGAACATGTCATTTATGACGATATATATATATAAATCTATTAGCATTTTTAATTTCTGAAAAAAATGTGTGAACTTGAGTTATTCTTTTACTTTTGTTTTTTTCTCTTAAGGTTTTTTTGCTCTGTGTTGAGACGGCAATTTGATGTATTCAAACACAGATACATGTTTTTCAGTTACCTGATTATATGAATTTTAATGTTTCAAAGAGTGTTTGGTTGTATTTTTCTATGAGACACATGCAATATATAGGTCATTTAGGTTCCAGAAAAACAAAGTACATTAACTACCTTTTATTTCACAAAGGCCATCAATGATTGCTGTTTTGACGTTGTCAGAATCCATCCGTGTTATAATTATCACCTGTTTAGCATTTAGAAACTATGTATTATTATTTCAGCTCCAAACACCAAAATATTTAGTAATAGGAGAGATATATTGGACAGAGAAATTCATGAAAAGTAACATCAATCCCCCCAGTGTGTTCCTCTAAGAATGGGGGGTTTAATTAAATATTTAAGAAGGTATCTGGGGATGATTTCATACATAGGATGGATTTCTACAAGACACAGGATACAAACTATTACACGGATCATCCCAAAACACCATTATCAGTATATGCAACTAACAACTACTAGTTTATTTTAATGATTTCAAAAGCATCTTATAAAATCAATTCTATGTACGGATAGATGACTTTTTTGTTTCAATAGATCAGAGATAGTTAGGCAGAAAAAGAAGGGTGACACAAAGTGGTAACAATTATCTCGATGTCACTACCCTTGTCTATGGGTCCATCTATATTTTTAACGCTTATCAATGTTTTTTCTTTAATTAATTTCAAATTTCATTTCAAACTGTTATTTCGCTGTTCCTTAAGCAAGTTCTTAGGTATCATAGGCTACATGGAATTACATGATCCAGTGATGAAAGAATTGACCATCATGTGCTGCAAAGAGATATCTTAACTCGGCGTGTCACGGCTTATATCAGCGCCTGGAGGGGGGGTGGTCTCGCCTGTTTATTATACCCTAGTAAATACCCTCGTGTCACTAAATATGAAGTATTTTCATTCTTTTATAAACAGTGCCTTGCAGATTGAATATACTGTATAATATATTGTGCACAGCGTGAGATGTACTCTGTGTGTGTGATACTGGTACAGATTATCACGCTGGTGCTAAAACAATTTCCAAAGTATGTAGCTATGATAAAAGTAGATAATAGAGGCTCATGAGAAAAAAATGTTCACGCACAGAACTATCTCCAACAGTTTAACTCACATGACATGTCACGGGCCTACGGTAAATATATTTTGTTTTATTAGCATAGTTTCCGTCACATATGAAAATTAACCGTTCAGAATCTGTATTCTTCTTTGATAAACTAAAGGATGTCTATCTAGGGGTGTAATGGGCTATGAAAATGGCGTATGTTATAATGTGCACTCGTATATAGCATAGTCTTGCATGGAGAGTTTACTTTAAACTGCTTATCCTCCATTTGTTGTCTCTCCGTCCATTGGGACAACTGGCTTTGCAGAACTAAAATCTTGGGGTTTAATTCCTCGTTTCTTTTTTCTTTAACAAACTGCACAATCTCCAGCTTTCGGTACATGTCATCTAAACTGGACCCCAGCAGACTTTTATACGTTTCCTTTGCTTCGTGCAAATACTCTGAAAGGACACAAAACAGCACACAACAGAGAGCAAATGACATTTTGAGAAGATAAGGACACTTTTATTTATTTTTTATCCCTGATAATTAATTGAACAATATGATATGCCTATATGCTCTTTGAAATAAAACACAGCCACCTTGAAACAAGAGAGTGATGTGCACGGCTAGACATATCAGGTCCTTCTATATAAAGTGGAATGTTCACTCACCTAGAGCCATATCAAAGTCACACATGAGGATAAGGTCTCTGAGTGTCACCAGGATATGGAAAAGAGCTGCATGCTTGAATAGCATTATATCTTTATCGTCTTCGTTTCCTGGAAAATAGCAACCTAGCTTGTAATTCAAAATTAAAAATTCACATATCCAATATCCTATATCCATTGAGCACCTCCTTGGAGCAGGACCTTCTCATCATTTGTAACCCTATGTCTATGTGCCATAAAATGGTTAAAGCGATGCAATACCTTGCATATATTCCTTAAAATTGACTATTAATGGGAATATGCCAACTCTATTTGTTGTAAGCCTATTGAGCAATCACAGAACTAATTATAGTTTTGGGTTTTATAAAATCTGATGTTCCTTAATGCATGTTCTCCCTCTAGTGGCCATATAATCCATAGCTCTTCTGGACACGAAGCTTCTTGAAAAAGAAATGTCAGCTGTTGTGGTTGTAAGTCTTGACTAGTGAGAGTCTGTGTAATTTCTCCTTGCCATTTAATTCTATATTCCATACTTGGAACACTTGAAAAAGTGGGAAAGCTGACATACTCCACTGTCTACTCTCAATCCCAACATAATAGCTAAACTCCTTAAAAGCAAACCGCCTCACCTGCTTTTGCATCATCAGTGACCAGTTTTTCCCGTTGCCGCAGCAAAAAACGAGAACAGTCAAAAGCGACTGTGCCAAACTTCCAGTTCAGACAGGTAGAAATCCCAAGGCTTTGAAGTTTGTTTAGTACTGGTATGGCTGAGGCTTCAAGGATTCTGTAAGCCTGGCATTGACTCTCTGTTTACATGACAAAGTAAAACAAATAGATATTAAATAAGGGAAGGTTAAATATAGTATATACTCAACCACTTGTGGAGTACATTCCCATTTCTAATAATGAAGTATGAAATACCTTGCATACTGTACATTAGATTGTTTATAATACAAATATAGAAATAGCACCAATCACCTTGTATTAAATAATAGCGAGCAAATTGAACTAAACATTGTACAAATAATAATTAAAAGAATGGCATATGCTATTTAAGTTTACAATCCAGATGAGTTGTGCTTTAACTGTGTCACCGATGACAGGTGAAGTTGTCTGTGCCATTATAATGTCACATAGGAACACCAGGTCCCAATGTTCTTCTTCTGGGGCCACACTCCCCTAAGGGATTTGAAGCCTCTTCCTTGGTAAAAATATCGGCGAGCTGGATCTTCTTGGGCCACCTCCACAGGTCAGAAGCCAGCGGATACAATAATAATGATACAAGACATCACAACACAAAATGATAACGATCTATCTCTTGAAAGGAATAAATGAAATTGCAGCACAGGTGACCTAAACAGGTGTGAAGCAGCAGTCATTGGGGAGCAGATGCCAGAAATAATTTTATGCAATAACAAAGAGTTAAAGAATTCCCACAAAAACATCAAAAGGCAACAGCTTTTTACCTGAAGCTGGAACGTCAACAGATAGGTAGTTGTCTTCTGTAGGCACTTCAGTGTTGGCTTGAAGATTGAGATGATTATGTGATTCAAGGTCTAAAGGTCTGGTAGGAATATCTCCTGTTTGTAATTTAAATATAAATATATATATTAATAAATACGTATCACAAAATGTACTTTGTGACTTACTTACGTTACAAAATAATTTTTACACTATTTATCTGTATGTCATGCAAAACATTTGAAGTTCTCCCTAAAAAAGCACCAAAACACTTTATGTGAATTTGTGACTTGTTGGTGCTACTTGTGTAATAACTTTGATCTCAATTGACTGCCCTACCATGTGGAAATAATGGTGGTAGCTCATACAAGCATTTTGAGTTGCATAAGAGACAGGACTCAACTTGAGGTAAGAGGAGAGAGGAGAGGAGGAAGCGTGGTGAGCTGCATGGATAACTGGAGATAGAGAGCGTTTGTGCGTGTATGTATATATGTGTAAGTGAATGGTGAGTAGCTGGGAGTATGTATGTATGTTAAGAATGGTCGGGATCTATGTGTGCCATTAGGTAGACACCTGGCCTCCTTGCTCTCACACCTAAGTAGATATAGATATTTATACACACAGACATACAGTATACAAGGATAGTCAGTGTGTGTGTGTGTGTGTGTGTAGATATATATATATATATATATATTAGTGTAGGAGCTAGTGTCTTAGTGTTTGTTGTTGGATTCTGTGTGCATTTGTATAAGAGCATGGTGTTAGCATGTGAGAGTATGATGTGTGTGTTACTGTATGATATTAGTGTGTATGTATTTGTGTATGGTGTTAGCATGCATGTTCATTAGTGTATGTTGTGTGTGTGTTACTGTAAGGTGTGCTTGTGAGCATATGGTGTTAGCATGTGTGTGCTTGAACTATATACTGTTAGAGTGAGTAAGTGAATGTTAGTGTAACTTATTATTTGGTGATAGCATGTGTGTGTGGGTGTCAGAGTATGATGATTTTGGTAATGTGTGTCAATTTATGGAGTCTCAAGGGCGCGCCTCGGGTTAATGGCACCTGAGAGATGGAGAGGAGAAATAACGTGTATACAGTGTTAGAGTGAGTGGGTATTAGTATGTATACATGTTAGTTATGTGGTGTTGTGTTATCATGTGTGTGTTAAAGTGTGTGTGTGTTAAAGTATGGTGCCAGCATGAGTGCGTGTTTTAATATTTAAAATTAACGTGTGTATATGGGTGGCTGTCAACATTTGGTGTTAAAGGGTTTGTGTGGACGGAGTAAGCATTACTATGTGTGTGTTAGCTTGTGGTGTTAGCCTTTGAGTGTTTGTCCGTGTATGGTTTTATGATGAGTGGGGATGTGTCAGCATATATAGGGTTACTGGTGCAAGAGAGAGAAGAGTGAGATGATCTGCATATGTGTAAGGGTATGACATTAGATTGAATGCACTGGTTGACCCGTTTCACCCCCTGTTCCGGTCTTCTCATACGGATTCAAATTCCCTGGAGCAACTGCGCCCCACCGCTCCAGGGAAGGTTCTAAACTGTTTTGAACCGCACGGGGAGACATGAACAAGAGTCAGCATGAATGTTTAAGTGTGTGATCATGGATGTTTAAAGGTGTGTGTGATGCATTGCATGCATGTGTTTGAGTCACCAAAGAAATACTGTACCCTGAAAAGAAAAAGAAGCATGAGCCTTACTAAATCAGTAAACTGTCATGTATATTAAATGTTTTATTTAACCATGTATTTGATCTAATGAATGTATGTCACTTGAATACATTGTTTCTGTGGCTATGGTGATCTAGAAAACAAAATGTTTCTAATATATAGGACTTTCCAGAGTTATTGTTTACTTTTAGCCTTTATTGTATACATTATATTAACCTTTGGTTATAGAATATAATAATTTACAGTAATCCATTGAGCCTGCAGTGGCGACATTCATACGATGAATGATATATACATCTAAATACCAAAAGGGGAGAGATTTAGTAAACCTGGTTAGCTTCGGGGGGGGGGACCAGTGGATGCCAAGCTAAATAATCAATGTGTGGGCTTGCGTGTGGTTTTAGGCAGGGGTCGGTGACTGATGAGCACTTATCTGCTACTAGGACAATGCCCTCGTAGACGAGGTTCACCCCTGCTGCCTGGAGATATGTTTTGATCTGCTTAGACAAGTAGTGATTTTAAGCATTAGAAGTAGACGTGCTAAGCGTGTACATGTGGTGAAGTGATTAGTGCATCTTAGTTTGCCTGTGTGGCCTAGGAGTTTAATTGCTAACTCGTTTTTATTACAATTTAGTGCTTACTAGAACATCTTCTACTGTCATGGTAGATTTTAATGAGAGTAGGCTACGGCGGTTCCCAGGATAATCCCATTTACTAATTATGGGGACGTTTACACTGTTTAGTACCATGCATATTGTAAGTGTCAGACACATAATTTTAGCTGACAAAGACAATTCTTCAAACACTCTATAAATGTCAAGAAACCTGCTTGACTAATAAAATATGAGTATCCTTTCATACCACTATATAAAAACATTGATGGCTACATACACCTCTTCTAAACCTTCTTTATGGACACTGAATAATTAGTTAAAACGATAAACCTCTTATAATTTATGGAGGAATTAATAGTACCTTGTACTGGGAGCCCTTCTGTAAGTATGTCATTGGGACTCAACGCACGGTTAGTCCTAAGCATGATGAAACTGCTAAGAAGATCTGATGCATCCTTTGATCCCATTTTGTGACCACTGCTTCCATTATGAATTTCTTTTGGATAACTCTTTGTTGGGTTTAAGTGGCTTAGTGAAAAAGGTGAATTATTCCCAACATTTACATCTTCTGAATATGAAGAAAATGTATCTAGGTTATCGCAATGTGCCCTCTCATCTTTGACAGAGTCCTCACACATTTCACTGACAGATGCATCTTTTTGTGAAGGAGGACACGAGAGCTTAGGCGTTGGTGAGGAGGAATCATTAGACAGAAAGCCCTGGCCATTGTTCTGACTGGCTTTTTGCTTCATAGAAAGTGTTGTCTCCTCTAACAACCCTATAATGGAGAACAAAAAGAAATGGAAGTATGAGGCTTACTCAATCAGTAAACTGTCATGTATATTAAATGTTTTATTTAACCATGTATTTGATTTAATGAATGTATGTCACTGGAATACGTTGTTTCTGCGGCTATGGTAATCCAGAAAACAAAATGTTTCTGATATATAGGACTTTCCAGAGTTGTGGTTTACTTTTAGCCTTTCTTGTATACATTATATTAACCTTTGCAGTAATCCATTGAGCCTGCAGTGGCGACATTCATACGATGAATGATATATACATCTAAATACCAAAAGGGGAGAGATTTAGTGAGCCTGGTTAGCTTCTGGGGGGGGACCAGTGGATGCCAAGCTAAATAATCAATGTGTGGGCTTGCCTGTGGTTTTAGGCAGTGAAAAGCTGATGAGCACTTATCTGCTACTGGGACAATGCCCCTGTTTGTGTGAGAAACGTAAGAAATGTAATTTAACGCGATCACATACATTGGTAGGCATTGAAAGGGTTATTTAATAGTCTTTGACTAGGATATGTCAAAACCAATGATGGCACACAGAGGCTGTCACAAAAGTAGTTTGTCAGCCTCATTGTATAAGAGATGGCCTTGTGTGGAATCCCAAAGCAGCAAACTATTGCCTTTGTACCATTAGTGACTGAACACTTGGTGGCACTGTCAACGCAGACATTGCAGCCTATGGTATCTCACACCGGCTCTACGAATTAGCTGTTACACATTGAAAGCAAAAAACAATGCTAACCAGAGAACAATGATGTCATCGATCACAATAGGGACACCATTTCTGATCACTTTTTTTGCACCTACATATTGTAACAAGCAGCGTGAAAAGGAACTTTGGCACAGACTACTATCATTCATCTTAGTTAAACAATAATATGTGACATTGGACTGTATAGGGAGCCATGAGGTATGGCATCCAAAGCAGCGTTTGTCATTGTATTTGAGATGTCTCATCTTTGAAACTAGGATTTTCTTTTTTTTATCAGAGGTCTCTTTAAGTGCACTTTCTTCTATAGTCAATTTGTAGACTTACTTTCTAACTGTACAGCAGTGATTATTGCAAAATCCTCCATTGTGTTGATAATTAAGTTGTTTGCATTGCATACATCTGTAGTCAATGGCTCCAGGATATCAACGGCCTTCATATTAAGTCCCAGCTCGCTCCACCAGCTATTTCCAAGTGTGAAACCTACAGATTTCTCTGCTCTGATTGAGATTTTCTTTTTGAGCTCAGAAATAGTAGCATGGCGAAATGTGTTTGGAATCTGTGGCACTGCAATAATATATAACATATCATAAATCACTATCTTATTTTACACATCAGAGTTTCCTTAAAAGTTACTCTCAAAATGTGTAGCTGCAAACGTGCAAACCAGACTGTTTTCTATTTTCAAGTTTAGTGCAAATCAACATTGTCCACATTACCTTAGTCTTCAACAAATACATTTCAATGATCTCCACAAACATTTGAATTGCCACTGGTGGAAGGATGCATATACAAGAACAAACTAACTTGAATGCGACTGATAGAGCTCAGGGCCCTCCACCTTTAACAAATAGAAGTAATTCTTTCTCAAGTTCTCATCACAGGGCCATCACTTTAGGTAGGCCATAGTATCATGGTGGCCCCAGGATGTAATATTGATAGGTTATACTGGATCATTGGAATAATGACATTGACTATTCTACTTACACCTATATCACAGATGTATACAGCATATCTGTTGAAGTAATAAGAAAAGTTTACAATGTGGGTCCCTGTTGACCATGCTTTTCCTACCTTTAAGCAGAAGGTGGTGTACATCTGACATGCAGGCCCGGCTCTCTAAAATATCTCCTTGAGCCAATGCAATCTGAATCCTAGACAACAATAAAAGAGTTAAAGAAGAAAAATCTTATTGCAATGTGAACTTGCTGCAAGACATCTGGTTTCTGGTTGAACGATTCTAGAATAAAGGCTTTGCTAATTTGAATAATGGTGAATAGCGGGATAGCAGAGAATATTTCTATATGAACAAAATTATGTGGACCCCTGACCTTAACACCCTTATATGAGCTTGTTGGACATGCCATTTCAAAACCATGGGTATTATTATGGAGTCCCCAACCCCTACTTTTGCAGCAATAACAGTCTCCACTCCTCTGTGAATACTTGTCACAAGATTTGGGAGTGTTTCATGCGGGAATATTTGCCCATTCAGCATTTGTGAGGTGAGGCTTTGATTGGATGAGAAGGTCTGGCTCGCAATCGGTCGGTGTTACAATTTATCCTAAAATACAATGTTCTTAATTGTCATTTGTATGCTGTAGCATTAACGTTACCCTGTAACTAAGAGGGTCATGTCCAACCCCTGAAATAACAGCTCCAGACCATTATCCCTCTCCATGAAACTTTACAGTAGGCACTATTCATTCCGATAGGTAGCATTCTCCTGGCATCCGCCAAACCTATATTCGTTCATTAGACTTCCAGATAAAGACGCAGGATTCATAAATCCAGAGAACATGTTTCCACTGCTCCAGAGTTCAGTGGCTGTGTGCTTTACAGCGCTGTAGTCGATGCTTGGCATTGCGTATAGTGATCAATGCACAGTGATTGTCCTGACGTTGTTTTCAGAGGCAGTTTGCAACTCTGTAGTGACTGATGCTATAGAAGACAATCCATTTTTGCACGTTATGCTTCAGCACTCAACAATCCCATTCTGTTAGTGCAAATGGTCTACTGCTTTGTGAATGTTGTTACTCTTAGATGCTTCCATTTGAAAATAATAGCACTTGCAGTGGACCACTGTATGGTGTTAGCATGAGTGTGTGGCAGTATATGGTAATAGAGTCTGTTTATGTTAGTGTATGTTTTTAGTGTGTGTTAGCAATTAGTGTCAGCATATGTATGTGTGTGTTAGTATATGGTGTTAGAGAGAGTGTGTGTGTCAGGGTTTGATCCTATTGTTAGTGGTGCAGGGGAGCTAGTGTGTGCATGTATGTGTAAATGTATGGTGTTTAAGTGGGTGTTAAAGTCAGTCTCCATGTTAGTAAGTGTATGTGTTTTTGGGGAATGTCAAAGAAATACTGCACCCAGGTGCAAGACTTACCCCTGATATTTAGATTATTGTGACATACTATACATTGGATTGTACCAGACTGTAATTCTCTGCCCTCTGCCCTTAATAGTGCAACAAATCATTGTGAACTCTTTTTTTTTTATATCTTTAGATTATAAGCTCTTCCCTTATTTAATATCTCCACGCTTCCCATAGAATTCTTAAAATGTTCCTTCACATCAATAATACTACTAACTTTCCCTCATTTAAAATGTGATGCCATTTTCTACTATCCTTCCATGAGCAAACATAGCGGTGCATGCCAGGGCTTTGGGAAGTACATGGCACATTTAATCAACTGACAAGTCTGGTGGTCATTAGCTATCATCAAGCCATGTTACCGATTAGATCAGGGGCGTAACCCCCCCACACACAACTGGTCTGTGCCTTCTTTGTTTGCCCCTTGCTCCCCCCAACATACAACATATGTAAACACACTTACAAAAATTACACACACGCCATCTCACCCCACTTATACATCCATACTCACACACACAATTACACATCAATGATCACAAACACTCACATTTAGACATCCATGCTCACACACGCACACACACAAGTACACATCCATGCTCACACACGTACACATGTATGCTCACACACACAATTAATGAGATATATATATATATATATATATATATATATATACGTATTGGAGACCAGTGGTGGATTTATGAATTGTAGTACACCACTACTACTTACTTCTGGGGAGCAGGTGACATTTCTTCTGTAGCAAGGTTAACACATAAGGCTTGTGCTTGAAATTTAAGTAGTGAATTGGGTGGAGTCAATGGGATCTCTAGCTCAGCTTCATGGTATGATTTGCAACACACTAAAACACCAAACATACTTAATATGTTAATAATATATTTGCAATACAGGATAAAGAGATAATTAATAAAGCATACTGCTCAACTACACGTTCATTCAAACTAGCTCTGTTTAGGTTTATATTTTCAGACATCCTGAAACTGATCACATTCTTGATCTATACACACAAAAACAATGTGCTTAATTTAAGTAGAGGTGTAGGAACTTCTGATATAAAGTGACATTCTTAACTAAATATTACTCTATACACTTTGCCCTATGCACAAAAACATTTTATACGTTCTCTTATGATTATTATCGCAGGACACATGGAATGTCTCCTTAGAGTAGCCAAGAAAAAGAATTCTTTCTCGGCAACCTTGATGATGAGTATAATGTCAGCACACAGAAAGCAGTAATTGATTTATAGGCATTAGATTATGGGTAGCATGGGATGAATTAAGGCCAGAAAAGGCAGAATATGAGCACGGACATTTGCCTCTACGCAGATGCTTCCTACTAAGAAAATGAGCTTAAAATGATTGGGCTCTTAGCATTACAGACAGGCAGCAGGATGGTTAAGCATTACAGATGCTGACTGAACATTCTACAGTACGGTAAGTAGGTACATAATATGCAACAGAAGTCCCTTGAGGTTTAGTAATACTGCCAACTATAATCGTAAATATTCTGCAGTACAGTTGTGGCATTAATGGAAGGAGCAATACTAGAAATTTCGCATTAATATTTATAAAAATGAGTATAGGCTCCTAGAGAGGACAGAGTCTCTAATGAAAGGACAATACCTTTTGGTTCTGATTTTACCTGTGTCCTCAAAGATTGGGTCAAGGTCCTTTTTAATGTAACTGTGCTCAAGAAAGTCTATTTTACCTGTCGATTTGGTAATAGAATCTAAGAATAAAAAGTAAAGATAAATGAACTCACAAAACCATCAAACACGTGTGCCTTTCTGAAAAATGCTACAAAATTGCAATTTTATTATTTCTTCTTTTGATAAATGTTTGCCTGGCTTTCATATTAATTGCTAGCATAAACTCCCTTTCTCCTTTCACAGTGCATTGTGATGGTCAGACATGCCATTCAATCAAATTCAAGCTTTACACAAACCTTTTAGGTGGTAAAAACCTTTCCTGCACAAATGAGATAACAGCAAGAGTTGACAAATTCATTAGAGCACATCCTAAAAAGGAACGTATTCATCACAAATAAAAAGAAAGGTGAATGAAGGCAAAATAATTCAACTATTAGTCCATCCCTCCTTGTAACATAATGCATTATTCAAACAACGGTCTGTAAACCAATTATTCTTTGTGCCATGAACTTACACAATATGTCATTGTGGAGGACCATACATGCATGTCCTGTAGGAGGAAGGATTATTCTTTTCTAGTCTTATCCTTGTTCAAAAAACTTCTGTATAGTCAGCACAGAGTGAACCACATCTGCAATACAGCTTGGTCTTTTTGCTGGTAATGGTCTATAATAGTCTATGGAATTACAGTTTTGGGGTGCATGGTCAATACATTAGACCTACACAATATTCCCCCCCCCCCACTGTAAAATGTCACTCTTTCCAGTGGTAAGTTAAAGTTCCTTCTTCCAGTCCGCTCTATATAATCTCTGTGAGCCTCCATCATACTTCATACTGTTATCCATCTATGTTTCTTCGTTATCGTTCCCTCTCGATCCTTCAGGATTAACATGAAACACTGGGCCCTAGCTAATAACATGTCCAATCCAAGATCAAATAGGTGAACATATGCTAAACCAGGGGGGGAAACTTGCCTAATTCTTATGGGAACCAATGTCTCAGAATACCGACTTTTCCTGAAACACCTTGTATGCTCTGGTGTCAAAGTCAGACATGGAAACCAGATTTTTTAAGTCCATTTTTTGCCCAGCTCTAGTGTCCACCCCAACCCAATAACACATTGGGGAGAAGATATACGGTAGTCAAGACACTACGCAGCGATCCGAGCTGGCTAAGGGCTTCTCTCTTATCTTAGCCTAGTTATTATTATCAACCTATGCCCCCATTGTGGATAAGTTCTTGAAGAGCGAGCCTAGCGTGTAATTGAATGAAACACATCTTGTTTACACATATCAAAATGAGTCTAAACATTTTAAATTGGCTTTTTTAACTTCCCCATATTTTATTTACTACAAGCAAACATTTCCAGTGCATATGAACGTAAGGTAATGTTAAGCTGTCTAGCAAAGCAGGTGTCTCCCATATGATGTGTCTGATATCTTTTCCTTCTCCACCCACATACAATGAAAACTTCTACTTAACACTCTGGGCCAGGGATTCACTGTAATAGCTCTGTATGCAAACCTCTGCGCATACGTATTTGTTTATGCTGTTTACCTGTTTTAACCATCTGCCCTTCTGCCGGTGAATGCTGTATTGTGTCAGGAGTGATCTGCAGCATTGTAATGAGTTCTGACACAGAGGTTCTGCTTACTCTGTTGTGATCAGTAACATCCAGCGGGCAAGGTAGCATTAAATACGGCTGTGAACACAAATTGAATACATTAACATAATACCAATGTAATAAACTATTGTTCTTTTTTTGCCATCAAACTGTATTTTATTTGCATGCAGTGAAATTGCTTGCTTTTTGATGATTTAAGCCGCTTCTTTGTTCAACAGTTTGTTATACATGAATTCTAATTTATACAGCATCTGTCCGTGTTAATTGTAATTATTGTTTCTTGTACGCTCCATCATGCCTATTCCTAAAAGCCTGCATGATGTGATCAATTTTTACATGAAAACTGATCATCTTAGGAATTCACTGATTTTAACCCCTTAATGACAAATGCATTGTTTTCAATGGGTTTAGGGACCGCCCATTCTCCTTAAGGGGTTAACGTAACCTAATCGATGCTCAATTGGTGGTTGAATTTATCAGGCATGTTGGATTTGGGCACTTAAACAATCAATGTATATTTTAAGTGTAGATCTGTTTATTTCATATTATAATTTGTAGTAATAATGTATACATCATAGCTCTTGCATGTAAAGATTTATCTACCTCCTTTGGTGGCTGCACACGGAACTCTTCTGTAATAAAATCTGAGTCGGTTCCTGTCTCTTTAGAAATATCCATTCTGTGGTGAAATATAAATGATAAATGTAAGCGATTTCTTGTGTGGTGGGCTTAGATAAGCTTTGTCATGTTCTGTCTTTCTAAAAAAAACCACACAAACATAAAGCATAGGTAGCAGAAGCCTATGGGGACAGAAATAACCTCTGCATTTCTAAGATTGAGCTTTTATATGGTAAGTACAAACATATGTGAATGGGATTTCTACAAGAAAAGGTGCAGTCCCTTCTTAAAAGAAGGGAGTATTCTAGTGCCACAAAACTATCAAATTCAAACACATAACAAACCTGAAAAGATGTTCTTTTGTGTAAAAGCCCTTGTGCCAGTTTGCAAGGGGGTCTTCCACAGGGATAGTTTTGAGTCTGCTTCTCAACACAGCCAAACTGGGTAAATGGCACCCATATTTTGCAATGTGGCAATCAAATACCAAATCATCAGGGATAAAATAATCTGTAGGTAGCAGACGGAACAAAGCAAGTGTAAAATGACTCATGACATCTGACATAGTATATCATTTAATAATAGTGGGGATAGTGTCTAACGGAACAAGGAAAAGGTGAGATGCTGAAAGCCATTTCCTGGAAGAGAATAGTTTCCATTTGAGATTTGATATTCTGCTGATTTAATAAACCAGCAAATAAAAACTAATGAGAGCTGTAGCGGGAACCGGGGCTCCACTGAGGGAACTCTGGCTGAAACATAAAGGACGCGGAACAAAGGTGTCTGTGGGTAAATGTAGAGGACACAAATGGGTCCACTCATTGTTATCTCTGGCCAATGGGGTATCAAATGTTACAGGAAAATATTCATTCAGTGTGGCCAATAGATTAGAACCTGTGGAAGGTGTATGTATATACAGTATATATATATATATATATATATATGGAAAAGGCTCCTATTGATTTCAGTGGATGTGCCATCCTTTCCACTGATTGGTTGGTTCAAACAGCCAATCAGTGGCAAGAATTGTCAGACCACTAGGTCTAACTTTAGCTGTACTTAGTGGGTGACTATATGTTGGTACTATGATTTACATTGAGAAAAACAAGGCAAACTAGATATTTATGCTACATTTACACATAAGAGTGACTAAAACCAGAACAGGACATTGTGAAAACTAAAGAGACATTAGCTGTATGTAGGTAGAGATTGATAGATAGATAGATAGATAGATAGACAGACAGAGTAGATAAGATAGATAGATAGATAGATAGATAGAGACAGATTAAAAAGATAGCTGAGCGATAATTGAAATAATTATTTTTGCACTGCTATAAGCATCATGCTTGAAAGCAAGGGCACTATCAAAATAATAAACCGGTTAATAAAACACCTTTTAAATCTGTTATTGCTGGACTTCACCAGGTTGCCATGATGACATGGTAGATGACATGCATTGTAGTGCTTAGGGTTTCATCTGCTGGATACATGAACTGGGTTTTTATGTGCTTCCAGCAGGGCTTTGTGACACAATGTATGCGTACATGCGCGTCCATGAAACTTCCCAGCATACATAGATTTGGAAAGAACAGACTCATGTTATGTAGTTAATACGTAAGACAGCATACCGTCAGGTTTTTTTCCCATGGGAACACTAGTCCTCCAGCATTCTTCAGAAATATGTCCAACCTCTGTGACATCATTTTCGACAAATAACAACATTTCCTCCTGATCCATCTGGGTGGAAGGGTTTGAGCTTGGGACAACATCGAGAATACATTCTTCTTTCTCAACAAATGTGGAACATGGAGTGTTCTGCCTAGAGGGAAACAAGCCATCCTATTTTGTTTAACCTGTGCTGTAAAGATGGACATATCTGTACAATATACACAATCTAAGTATGTGTATAATCTAAGACAATTGTGGAGTTGTTACGCAGCCATGTTTTCAACTAGCCAAAATAGGCATGTCTGTAGAGCTGTCTGAAGAAAAATGGGATCAACATACAATTTTTGCACATAACTGGCCCTGCAGTCTGGGATGCATAACTGAGTAACTGATTCCCTTCTGCGGGTTTATGTGTCCTGTATACTGCACGATGGCACTTTACATCCAGTGGTCAGAAACATGTGGAATGTATAGATGCCTTGGAAAAAAATTACTGATTGGGTCACCCTAACTGCATCAAGAGCCATTACATGGTCTCTGTCAGACATGATGGCTCCTGTTGATAGGAAGAAGATTACACATCATCAGAAGTTCTGATCACCCTCGCCAATCCAGAATAGCGCAGCATGCACTACCAAGTCCTACATCTTCAAGAGATACATGATGCAGCTAAATTTCAAATTTTAAAGTGGTAGGTATTACATGAAACTATGCGGTACTGATATGAGAAGCCACAACTGGATAAATCTACATAGAATTCAATTAGAATTGCAATATGGATTAATATAAAAATCTAGCCCTAGCTACTGGGATCTGTTAAGCCATGAAGTATGGAATAAGCGTAGTTTTCTACCTACCTTTCAAGACACTCATCAAAATAGATATACCTTTTCCATTCATCTAACACTGAGCCTTCTAGATGAACCTTGCAGACTGGAATTGCCGAACCTGAACAATGTAGAAGAGAGCAGCAATGTGTTAGCAAGTAACATCATTCTGAATTTCTATAATGCTTTACATGGAAAGCAACACAAATCTCAGATAAAACCATAACATAATCCCATTTATCACTTGTGTGATGTTCTGTTTTGGGTTTTTTTTCATTAAGATTAATATGTTTCAGTTCTGATATTCTTCTAACAGCGAGGGCTTAGCGGGCCATGGCATTCCAATGAATTATCTCTACATTTTATATGATCTGTCAGTAAAGTCTGCATCGGAATCCCATCAGCAGCCCAAGAAGGAATGTGTGCCACTCTTCCTACCTCCGCAAGATTAACTCATGTGATGTAGTAGAAAGGTTACTGATCCCACATACAGCTTAAGAGCAAAAAAAAGCATTTGTTTCGACCATTTAAGTAACAAATGCCAATACCAGCTGAACTACCGTATATCTCATACATCATAAAAATCCTGGCAGCACTTCATGTGCAGATATTAATGGAGCGGTGGAGGTGAAATACATAGTGGTGTATCAAGGTTAAAATATTAGTTATGTTCCTTTATTTCCATAAGCTGTGGGGTACAGACCAGGTTGACAATATTTGTCAAAGTAATCTTCTGGGAAAAGGCTGCATTTAAAGGACACCAGCATCTCTGAAAGCCAGGTGTGCTCATGAGTGTGGATCCAGTCTTTGCACACACAGGAAAGCCGTGACCAAGCATGGGGTATATGTCCACGCACCAAGTGATGGCCCAGAATCAGGTACCTGGTACCATTAGCGCTTACATTAACCCCTTTATTAATGTACCACTGAGTGTGTTCATAATCCAAATCCTGGTCACAGCAATTGATATATCAATCTTCTGCATTTCATGTTTAAATGTTTAATGTTTAACTAAGTTTACCTTATGAAGTCACCACAACAACTCAGGAATACTTGACATCCCTTCCCTGCATTTTCATTTACATTTCAGGTAGTTATATGAGTTTACACAGCTTTGGCAGTAGACTCATACCCAGCAAACATTTTGTACTCGTAGAAAACAAAACACTAGAGGGCAAAGAAGGACAGATGGACTTTGGCCCCTCCTAAGCAGGTATTCTAGGGATTGAGGGCTACTTGCAAACAGTCCAGGCTTTGTGGTGAATCTCTAAGGAACATCTCAAACTTTAGCTCACTTAAATACATATCAGACTGATCCTGCCTACAAGCACAGACCAGAAGCAAAACACGAGGCACATTTTCTCTACATGAAGGAGCCGACAAACCCCAGACATACATTTTGAACTTCTTGGGACACATATGTGGGGTGCAGTTGGTATCCCTCTAGGTACATGTGAGCAAGGATGTCCACACTCACCTTTACATATGTGGTAAACAGATCCTCAAGGGGAGAAATCTCATACAAAAAGAGATTGAGAATGACATATATATGAAATATATAGCCTAACCTGCAGTGCATCACGACTAAGAACCATCTCAAGTTTAGCTCACGTGCGCCATTACAAAGGAAAAATCTCCACTGACAAATCAGTCTAATCCTGCACACAAGGACAGTCCAGGACAGAAATGTATAGCAAAGTTCCTCTGGATGGGGGGATTCAACAACCCCAGTTGAGCTTATTAAAGAACAGAAGTTACGTTACATACAAGTCAATGATAGAGTAGTCTTTCAGGAAGCAGAAGGCCAGCCTGTGACAGTGTCTTGTTCCCTACTCAGATTAGGTGGTTCCTGGCAAACCTCAACTTTTAATACAAGACCCCTTCTGTCGAAACCAGAACCATAAACGTTATTTAGACTAATCATCACATGTAATTACAGTGTGAAATTATTAATTTGCGATATGTTAATATCAAACTGTAAACAATATAAGTAAGGGTCATTTAAGGATTTTCAAGGTTCTTAAAAAAATTAATATTTTTGGCAGGCTTTATCAAGATCCCAGTCTAGACAGATCGTACTCAGAATCCTTATGAACTGTTCCATGCAAAATGTCTTGCAAGGCAAGTTTAAAGACATAACATACTTCGTTTCCAAGGTTTTCTATAATTATCAGTGGCGAAAGTCCCACTGTGATAATAATTCTCATTTTGCTGAACTCCTTTTGGAAATGGAATATACATCCAAGAAGTAGCAGTTCTTTGCTTGATTATATTCTAAAAAAGAAAAGGAAAAAGTAGTAAAGCACACTAATATTTATTCTCATTTGCTTTTGTGTTCCCCTTTTTTCTTGCTTGTACTGTATGTACACACATATACAAGCACACATACATACATACATATACACACACACACACACACACATATATATATATATATATACGTACACACATGTATACACATACACATGTATATACATACAGTACTTAGCGCATCTTAACTGGAAATTACATCACTTATCGGCACCCATAGCCAGTGAACTGATCCCAGCCATATGGTAGGGGAGGATAAGGAATCCAATCTATAGGGAGGCACAAGGAGGGTGGCTACAAGCAGGCAAGTAAGGTGTATATAGGCCCTATTTTTTATTTTAGCATAATTTTACATGTAACATTTTAATAAAATGTTACCTACATATATAGAAAAAGGAATTACAGAAAAGGTAGGTAAAAATTGTGGCATGACCCGCAGCTCGTGTTACAGTTGCTATTGTTTTTGGAATTAGGAAAAAAGCACTACATAAAGGAAAGAAAAAATAGAAGCAATTCTTTGGTAATACGCAGGAACGTCCCTCTGCTTTCTAGGATCACAGCGGTTTTGCTTTGATAAATATAGCACACTGGAGGTAATCTATAAATATAAAATGCGCCACTGACAATGCTCAGCCTGTCTAGCCTCTTACGTAGGAAGGTCATGGATAGAATTTTTCCCCTATGAGTGCGTATTTAGTACCCCTCCACTGACTTTCCGTCCATCCATTCAAGCTCATTTCTGAGCACTTCTTGTCTCCAAGCAACAATTCTTCCCTCGGTTTTATCCTCTCTCCACACTAATTTTCATGTCTCTTCTGTTTTTTTTTCTCTACCTCTTCTTACTCTCGCTCATTGTGAATTTCATAGATGGAGATAGGTAGAGTAGTTAAAAAAAAAAAAACATGGAAAAAAAAAAAAAAATTATAAATTTAATAATGAATAATTAAAAATTATTATATTATTTAAAATAGATGATAATTCTATTTTTAAATATAATAATTAAAAATAGAATTTTCATCTATTTTTAATAGATGAAAATTCTAGGCAAATAGGGTGGTGTCCTGGTTACAAAATATATAATTGTTATTTTTTATTTACACTAATCGTGTATATTTTATACACATGTACAACGGTGAATAATGGTGTACACTGTCCACACTACTTGGCATACACAAGTGGGGAAGGGGCTTTTTTTTGACCATGGAGGATACTGTGGGGGATTAAGACAATAGGCCATGGTGGGGTAAGCACCTGGGCCTATACATTTTGATGGAGCACCTGAAGTGCGTCAATTCCCTACATAAATGCTACAAAAAAAGTCAGGCAACCTCACAACATTCCCCAATGATTCCGCAACAACTAAATTAATAAAAGGGGCTTAAAAGAAACAATCTGAAACACTATACCTCATATACGTAGTCAAGCGCAAGAAACTTGAATGCTGGAAAAAGTACCGTGCTCATTTTATTTCTTTCTGAAATAGGTAAATATTTTAAGTGACAAGGTTGATAACATTAATGTTATCCACAGAGTTAAAGAAGAAACATGAGTTTTGTTAATTATTAATTATGCTGCCCAGTAATTCAGCAAAATAAACATCTGGTTATTTACGATCTTCTCCATATTTTGCTCTCTTTTTATTACATTGATGTTTCTATGGAAGCCTATTCCATTCTCTCAATCTTCTTTCTTATTTTTCTTCCCCATTCACAATATTCTTTATGATATGTGATGTGCCACAGAGGCTCTATTATTAGGCGGCTGTTAACTAGGCCATAGGGGCACACTGTCCTGATACACAAGAGCCATAACTAGGGCTTATGGGTTCTGCCTCATACTGATATCACATCTGCTTTTAGAAATGGAATGGGCCTTTGCTGCCAGGAGTCTTGGGCACCCCTCACCTTGTGGCCACTAAGGCAGGTGCCCCTCTTGCCGTATGGCAACATGTAAAACCTTGGCACGATACAGAGATTATTTTAAGTAAAGTGTCAAAACACCAGCGCTGCACTGGACACTTTATTGGGGTACAGCATGTATATACAGCATTTTTGGTGCAAAGTGGTGAGTGGTGCAATCTCCATAACAACCAGAATTGCTTTTAAATATATAAACCACCCCCTCTCTGTGGTAACAAATGTAACCTTTACCTGCAACATCACTCTAACGTAAAAAGCCAAATCAAGGATTGCTTGAGGTTACGGAAAATTGAAGCATTTAATAAAACACGTAGAACAAAATGTATGCATTTATGCATCAGAGAATTATTTATCTACAAACAGAGACAATTCTTCCCATGATGCTAGCAAAAGACATACCGGTATCTGGGAATGCAAAAACAATGAAATCAACTCTAATCTCGCTCTGGAGAAATCTATGGAAGAGATACAGAGATGAATAGTATGTTATTAAAACACAGTGGTTAAAGAAAGTCATTAAAGATAAAAATCTGCTATACAATGGACATTTTGTAGAGAACAGGAGATCACCCCAGGAATATTTTATTACTGACAAAACAACCATGTTAAGAAATATCACCAGTGACCTTTTTGATCTTCTTCCTAGAATAAATAATTCATTGAATTATCCTTACCGTCTGATTATTGTTGTTGAAGGTTATCGTTCTCGTTCTAATAAGCTGCCCGCTTATTTTGGCACCAGGTCTACATGTAAGCAATACAAAGCAAGAATTAATACCAAAAATACACAAAATCTACGGGTGAGGTAGGAGTCTTAGCGTTAGGGTTATTTTGGAAAATAAGTTTTTGGCTTAAGAAGTGGTCAGGGGACACACTTTGTGAAAAATGAGGCCGAAATCCCAATTTTAAACTTCGCCCCAGGCGGCATTAAGTCTTGGGCCGTCCTGCCTGTTCCCACCATGTGGCTAATGCATATTTCCCTTCATTATTTTATTGGGTTACGTTGATGTGATAATGTAAGCTTCCGTAATACTAAATCACAGTCACAACTACTATTTTGTGAGATTCCAATAATAAAATTCATTTTCCAGAAAAGTTAAGAACGTATTGCTATTAAGGAATATTCATTTCCAATAGGATTTACAGTGAGGGACCATTACCACAAAATTATAAATATACCATATAGAAACCAAGGCAACTGACAGATATTACATATACTAAAATCTGAGTTCACCCACTATGTAGTTACTATAATAACAGTAAATGTTCACTGTAAAAAAAACTTAAAAAAACCTTCCTTTGTGAAGTACTATAGAAAAGTATGCATCACCTCATACATGTCATAAGAAAGATAGCAGGGATGTTATGTCAGTGAAGCATTCCAGCTGGAGGAGGCCTAGAGCAGTATAGTTGCCATAGCAACTCTAAAGCAGGCTTGGGGCCTAGTGTACCGTAATGGCTATTGCTGTGCCTCAAAAATAAAAGTGCAGGGGTTGTATGGTGCCCAATGGCTTTTCCCTCTTTTTAGTTATTTCTGTGTTTAGTATTGATTGATATCATTGATGCCATTTTTGGTTAAAAAAAACCTGCTTAAAAATAAAGAATTTAAATGAATCAATAACCATGTAAACGTAAGAGTGGGGGCTGAAATCTAAATGGGGACCACATTCTTTAGATAATAGTGATTTTCTAAGAATAGGTATACTAATAAGGTACCAGGTCACCTTAGTTTCTTGTGTTACCTAATTGTGTAACTTTGTAAAACGTTTAATAGCTCATCATCATAGCTTGTCAGGTGACTGGGGTGAAAACCCTGAGAAAAATAATGTATTCTAATTCTATGTAATATTGTATTCATAAACACATTTGTGTCATTTCCATACATTCTTGTGACTCTTCATGTTCTAACATGTGTGACGTCACACAGTGTACAACTCCAGTCTTTGAACGCCACAAAAAGGCCACAATTTTTGGGATATCCCTCCTTGAGCACGGACATCGCAATCGGACGTTCATTAAGGTGCTTGTTTTCAGACAAGGATTCCGTGAATTACTAGCATGTCTGCGGTCCTCAAGGACTTGGAGCTGCGCAGACCTTCAATAGGAATACAATTTTGCACGAACCACCAAAAAACAGCACAGAAAAAGTGGAGCAGGATGGTGGAATTACACAAAAACGAGGAGAAATTGTATTTATGGGGAACCACACAGCTATAATGATAACACGTGCCATTTTTATACAGGAGCATAACATTTTAATCTATGGTTCCCCATATAATTGAAGGTATTTAGTGGAAGGACTTTCATGAAGTCATTGACCTTCAATGAGTATAAGTGAAGTAATAAAATGAAATAATCAGTAAGCCTTCTCACTGTGCACAAAACCTTTAACTAGTGATAGCAAAAAGTCAACAAGATAACATAGAAACATAGAAAGTGATGCCATATAAGAACCATTAGGCCCATCCAGTCTGCCCAACCTCTGAATACTTTTCTTAGTCCCTGGCCTTATCCTAGGTCTAGCTTGGCCTTATGCCTATCCCATGCTTGTTTCACACTATTAACATCTACCACTTCTGCTGGAAAGTTATTCCATGCATCCACTACCCTTTCCGTAAAGTAATATTTCCTGATGTTACTTTTACATTTTTGCCCCTCTAGCTTAAGACTACATCCTCTTATTGTGGTAGTATTATTTTTCCTTTTAAATAAACTGTCTTCCTTTATCGTGTTGACACTCTTTAATTTTTTAAATATGTTAAGATCCTTCACTGTTTTCTGGTCTATCCTGTAATCCATGAACTTTCTAAAACATATCTATATATACCGTATATATATATATATATATATATATATATATATATATATATATATATCTCAAATACTACTCTGCCCTTGGAGTTTCATGCCCTAGATGCATTACTTTGCATTTATCCACATTAAATGCCAGTTGCCACCACTTTTTCCAGTTTACCAAAATCATTTGCCATTTGGCTTCTTCCTCCAGGAACATCAACCCTGTTCCAAATGTTTGTGTCGTCAGCAAATAAGCATACCTTTCCATCAAGACCATCTGCAATATCACTAATAAAAACTATTTTGTGCAATGTTTGTATTAATTTTCTTTTAAATATGTTATCATGTTTTACTTTCAGGAGACTCGAGTCACAAATCTAAGACTCATTGTATGATGGGTAACCAGAAACTCAGTATCACCATGAGTTTAGTGTAATAAATTGTTCATCCAGGGCTACTGAACCATGCTGGTGGGCCCAGGGGCTCCCCTCTAACTCCACCAGGGTCATTGTTTTTTTAAGAATATAAATTGTATATTACTGAGTATTTGATAGGATTTCTAAAAAATAACAATAAATTGAGAATAAGTCTTTAATGACATGACCAGCAGGTGGCTCTGTTAAGCTGCTTCATCCCCGTAAAGGGGCAGTTCTGCTAAATCTAATTTCTTTGCTGTGAAAGAGCATGCTGGCAGATGTTAAAAATGTATTAAATGGGGCAGTAATAATCATAACAATTTGCTACGTTATCAGTAAAACAAAAAAGTGCTTGCGTTGAATGGTTGGTGGGTATGAGTGTATCACGTGACAATGTTTATAGAAAGAGCACTATAATCATCTTATCTGAAGTACAACAGTCTATACCCCAAAATAAGAGAGTTTGAGGAGGAACTGATTGTTGATCACTTTTTCAGACAATGTTTAGATAAGAGCTGATAGTTCCGATTAATTTAAATAAATGTCAGGACCTGACTCTTCTTAACCACAAAATAATTAATGCAATAAAAAGAAACAAAGGCAAGTTTCCAAGACACATATTGTAGTAGTATAAGTGTGCTATAATATACAGTATTTGCAAGTTATGTTTAGTCAAAACTTTATTTTTGAGCAGGGCCACCAGTTACCAACTTAGGTCCTGGCCTGCCACTGGGTCACAAACCATCATGCTAATCTACATGTTAAAAAAAATCCATCCGCTCTTCTGCAGGGCACCCCTTGTTAATGAAGAAAAGCTCTCCTCCCCTGGCTTTATAAGACCCTTCATTGAAGACAACATATTGGCGTTGCAGGGCAAGGTGGGGTACATCGGTGTGGGGCTGAGGAAGCCACAAGGCTCCTCCAAACCCTTATACAGCTGTAGTTTCTATACAACTCAAATAGCTGACAGGCTTTGACAGGTGTGATTTTCGCTACTGAAAAGTAAGTCAATTACGTTGTCTATAAACAATTCTAACCTGTCCTGCAGGATGACAAATAACAAAACCATAAGTCATTGCTTTAGACAGGAACAGGGGTCATCTACTAGTTTCTGTATACTATGACCTACATATTGTTGAACGTTACAGGTGAGCAGGCACTAAGGGTTTTAAAATAGAAATCCAAGAGGATTGTGCAGCCAGGTTAAGGCGAGCAAGCAGGTGCGTTCTTCATAATCTCATAAAACCTGTCACCTTTTGATATAATATAACACTGTGAAGTGAATCTCTTTCACATCATCACTACGACAAATATGCAAATCTTGTTACCCTTGGAAATGAGATTCCCAAAACTTAGGCAAGCAGAACATTGAATAGGAGTTACACACAAAGAGAACGTCAGCTACGTTCATAGCAACAGTGCCGGCTGGTAGTAATACAGGCTATGGCCCAATCAAAACTTGTAAGATTAAGTAAATAACATCCTAACAACAGTTGACAACAGAGATAGTTGGCAGACCTTAACCTCCTCTTTAAAGGCTTGAGGGGCACACAAAACTCTGGAAGATAGAATATATTGTATCTGCTTCTTGACTTGAAGTCATTATTCACCATTAAGTTGTGGCGACTCAGTAACGTTCCCTATATATGTAAAATTATATTTACTATTTACGGTCATTAGCACTTCAAACCTTGTACGAGAATCACTTTTTATACATAACTGCCTGCAGCAATAGTAATATAGGTGGTGACAGCCATAGTTATAAGCAACTGTGTATTCTAGCCTAAGGCCGCTGGCGGCAGTGGCTCTGGCACCAAAGAAGGGACAGATAACCCTATCATTAAAGCGCGTGTGTTAACAAAGGTCTCGGATGGCTTGGCTGACAGTACTACGGATATAGTCAATTAATGTAAACTTCTACTGTTTAGTAGATAAATATGTCAGTGATCAGCAGGATGGGGGAGATATAAAGTGAAGAACTCTGAGAAACAGGAATACATATAAAGACATAATTAAAGAGGACAATACAAACACCTGTCTGTGGTCTTTACAAACAGCCTGTTGGTATCCTCTACCAGGAAAAGCGATTTATTGTTACATAAATAAAATGTTGGGGGTTTTTTTTGTGGTAATTTGTATTAACAGTCAAACACAGGCATTCAATGTTATAGCATTTAAACTTTATATTACATAGTGTTAATTCAATAAAGGCGTCACAAGGATTACTCCATCCTTACCAGATAAATAATACAAGTGATATAAAGACATCACAAGTTCAACTTTTCTTTTGTGGTACCCGTCAATGCACCTTTTTGTCCTTACTAAATTACTCCACACGGATTCCCCTTGGGATTCTTAAGCAAACTATCTGGGTCTTGACTGGAAGCATGAAAGACCATTGGGTCACAAATAATTATGGAAAGTAACGAAGTGATATATTTTATTTAGTTCCATTACAATCCCATTTCTCTTCTTCTGTACAAATTAAATGAAGTGCAATTGTGGTTAATTAATTGCAAACCACAGATCATTGCTCATGTTATGAATCGCCACTACTAGGCTTCAGATTAAGCTGCGGTCAGTCTAAAGTAACATGCTTCATGTAGAAGTTCTACTATTTGGTACTCATAGGGGAAAAAACATGGAGGATAATTTTCCAAAAGACTAGATCTGAAATAATTCACAATTGATACCAACAGATTTGACCTATAGGTGTTTCTATTTTAAAATTGAATCCCAATAACGTTTTGCTTTGTGGTGAAATGGGATTTGGGATTTGATAGGGAGAAATCGCTCAAGTTCATATAGTATTCTATGGAACCTAGTTTATTTTCTACAAGGTCTTGTAGATCTGAGTTGTGAACATCAACACGTGGATAGCTTGATTAGTCTCCCAGGCAATTGAATGGAATGCTACAAACAGGTCATGGAAATGAAGCATGGTCACAGGTCTTAAGGGAAAGAGCCTAATCTAGCAACCAAACTGGTCTTTCCAGGACAGGCAAGCAACCACGTTACTGAAATAGGGCTTAGAAAGTAAAGTACATTTTGCATTAAAAAAATTACACCACCATTTAATGTAGCCCTTCAAATTACACATCATCCTTTTTCATGATACAAAAAGCTCTCTTTAACTACTATGAACTTATCTGGCTATTTGGGATTGTAATTTTAATCACATCTCCACCTTATTTTTGGAGATGAGCCTGTACTATGATAAGAACTTTGAGAACCAAGGGGCAAGAATTTTTAGTAACCCTGCTTTAACACAAGCAGTTAAATTTAAATGGTTGAAATCATATACAACCATTAGCTATTCTGATTAAAATTCAAATAATGGAAATAGTTTAGGCTGTTGTTTTCTCAAACTGACAGAAAAAGAGGAGGGGAACAAAAGGGGTTATTAATGGAACAGGGAGAGGTTAAGCTGACAGTATAGAGGTGCAGAGAAATTTCCAAAATTATCGATTTCTAAAGAGGTGCAGAAAAATTTCAAAATGATTGATTATTACGTCTAAAGCTAAACTAATGCTTGTACCCCAGGACCCATCTGTCAAGGTACTGAAACAGGAAGAAGAGGTAGGTTGGCCTGAGTGGTAGGAGGGCAATTGCACCCTGGGCCTGTAGTAATTCTCCCAAAAGAAAGCTATATTCATTGGGGTTATTGTGAGTGAGTGTGTGTAAGTATAAATATGTATGTAAGTGTGCATGTGTGTGTGTTTTTGTGTGTTTGTTAAAGGCGTAAGTTGATTAGTCATACTTCTTTTGGCAACCATGAGCATGATTCAATGGCCCATGGCAATTTATCTCGCAGGATACAAATCAAATATAAGAGACGATCTCTAATCTCAAATGTATGTACATGTTTAGCTAAAGTATAGTGTAGTCATACTTCTTTTGGCAACCATGAGCATGATTCAATGGCCCATCTTAATTTCCATCTGAAAAGTGTGTTATCACAAGGTAGCAATTTATCTCGCAGGATACAAATCAAAAATAAGAGACGATCTCTAATCTCAAATGTATGTACATGTTTAGCTAGTATAGTGTAGTCACATCTCTGCTTCTACATCCTAACCACTGCCTGCCTAACGAGATAAAAAGTAAATGCTAATAATCTGTTGCTTTCTAGGGGTTTTTTTCTATTGATTTTAATATACAATTTCTGGAAACCATGATCTCTGTATGGAGTTTAGTTAGGAAGTAAAATTACAGACCACACATTTTCGAGCACCATTTATACTAAGTAAGGTTGACATGGGTGCCATGTTTCTAGTATAGGTTCTAATGAATAAGCACTTATGAGTTGGTGAAATAGCAAAGAAGGGCTTCTTGATAAACCTTAAGTTATTTCTCAACAAAAGTGTCTTTTCATACCATGTCCTTTGTTAACGTGTATTGTCCTGTACAAAAATATACATATGGAATTATCAGATTGTGTTCACTAAATAATAACAGGTAGAATGCAGGGTAATGCTCACTGCCTTGGACCTGTTGTTCTTAATCCTACAATAAAGGATGACTGAACACAGAAATGGGAATGTGGGGGTAACAGTATGAACTACTTTCTTTTTACAGACAGTAACGGCTTTACTAGCATAGCTGGTGGGGAAATGTATGCATAACCACATCGATGTCCTTAGCGGAAAATAACGTCATGAATATGGGTCACACTTCTCAGACTGAAGCTAATCAGACCAAATGACGCACGCTGCTGCTCTATTCATATAATGATGAAAACAATGGCTTTTGGATGCAGAATCTGGACTCAGTATGCTGAATTTCCATCTGAAGCCTTACTTCCCTAGTTCTCAGGATCAGTTTCTTCTTTGTCCTAGCAGGGGAGCAACATGTGCCCATGTCCATTCCCAACCATGTTCTGCCAACTTTCCCCTGCTCCACATCCAGTTCATTCCAACAGAATTCTGTCTGGGGCGGTCTGTAAAGAACAGAGTAGCCAAAAAGAGCAAACAATGAAAAACGTTAGTGTTAATCGGATATGGTCATAGTACAGCAGGTTTCATCTTTGTAGAATACCTTCAAAGTTCCTATAATACTAAATATGTTGGGAAACTATCTTATAAATTATACGGCATACATTGTTTTGGGCAGGTTGACAAAACTCACAAACACGTTTTACTAGAAGTGGCTGGGCTGTATGAAATCTGAGCAGTACATTGAAAGTGAGGAAATCCATTCACAGTATCATGACATCACGAGTACTTTCAGCTTTTTCTGACAGCTGGTACACAAATCGCAACAATGATTCTCTCACACCTGACCATACAGCTCGAAAAGAGTAAGCTCACAAGGCATGGAAGCCCCTAACTTACAAATGGAATCACTAGAGAAATTATTGTTTGTGTATAAGTAATGAAATGCTATAAGGCACTGAATTTTAATCTAGAATTGCAACAAACTACAAGACAGATTCAATATACTAATGTATTCAAAACCAGAGGCGTATCTAGGGTATGGCACATTTGAAAGGGGGCGCCAGTGAGCGGCTTTCAAACGCCGTCTTTTTTTTTATGTGGAGGAGGGAGAGGTTTTATGTGGAGGAGGGAGAGGCGCTGAGCGGTCACTAGGCGCCCCTCTCCTCCGCATCAAAAAAAAAGAAAAAGACAGCGTTTAAAAGCCGCTCACTGGTGCCCGCTGCTTCACTGCTGAGCACCGGAAAATAACTTCAATATTTACGGCGCTCAGGCAGATGAAGCAGCGCGGCACCGCAGCAGTAGCAGGAAGACAGAAAGCTCGTGCCCTCCTTCGACTGGACCTTAAGGTGAGCAGAACTACATAAGGGGGAGAGGGAGTTAGAAATGTGAAGTAGGGGGGGAGAGCGGTTAGAAAGTGAGTAGGGGAGGGAGAGGGGTTAAAAAGTGAGTAGGGGGAGGGAGAGGGGTTAGAAACCGCTCAGCGCCCCTCATTCTCCTCCACGAGGCCTCTACCTCCGTCCCGGTGCCGGCATTTCATGTTGAGCGCTGTAATATGACGTCATATTTCGGCGCTCAGCAGTGAAGCAGCGGGCACCAGTGAGCGGCTTTTAAACACTGTCTTTTTCT
>VKOC01027615.1:0-32665 GCA_009364415.1 Spea multiplicata
ACTCGATACTAACGTACCCAGAGACTCCACACTAACGTACCCAAAGACTTGACACTAACGTACCCAAAGACTCAACACTAACGTACCCAAAGAGTCAACACTAATATATATAGTGGTATGTAGCCAATCCATACAGAAAAGATGATGTTCTTATAGTGGGTGTATTCAGCAGCGAAGGATTGTTTTACGAGCGACCGCCAAAGTTATACGTTGAAGTCGTCAAGCAACCAAGTATGGCCATTGCTGGCGTGATCATATACCTCTGGAACCCCAGAGCACACAAACGGTTCTACTCCATCCCAAAAGATTTTAATTGGTGGACAGTCCCAGAAATTGTGGTACATTTTGGGAATTCATCCACCTGGATGATACCCATTTTAAATCGCCTATGGGGGATAAGTAGGCCTGGTGTGCTGTTTTGTGATGTATTACTAGATAAGACCCTACACGTGGATAAAACGCCTTCCAAAGATCCTCATATTGAAGATGTGGAAAATGTGATAACCAGGTGGTAATGCCCTGTACCTTGTGCATGGTGGATCATTTTATAAACAGTGCTGGTACTAATATTTCCCGTCAACTGGGTCCCTGTTCTGTCATCTGATAAGTTGTACCAATCCTTGTCTGTAAAGTGGGACGTCTGATGACCTATAAAACTTTTATATTTGTAGAAATCAATAGCCTGCACCGCAGAGCAGTCGGTGAATTGTTGATCCAGGTCTGTGTACCCAGTCTGCCGCATGTCTATAAAGTGCCGCCATGTTATAAGACTTGAAATTTGGTAAATTGAGTCCTAGATGCTGTTTTGTGTGTTGCAAAGATTTAGAGGCCAATTTTGGACGTTTCCCTCTGCAGATAAAGTGCCTGAAAGTTGTATATAACCTTTTTTTCATGAGAATTAGTACACCTTTTCTTATATACCGGTATTATGTCATATCATAGGTGTGAGCTGAGCAAGAAGTGACTTTCCCTCTGTAGGGAGTGTCACCATTGATGAGTTCTTATGTTCCAGATGTCTTCCCAACTAATAGGGCTTGAGTTATATTTAAGGCAAATTGCTGTTCGAGTTTAAGAGAAATGAGTAATATAATGTGTGGGAATCGCTGCTATGGTAAAGGTCACAAATTGTAGCATTTTACAGTGTAGTTAAGATAATGAAATAAATTGCTGACATAGCACAATCTGATCGGCAAGAGGAACTGTAGTTCATTGAAACGTACATGAACATAATAATTCCAACAGGGATACGGTGAATCATACGTTACCGTGAACTTCTGCCGTTTGACATATAGCTTACGTTCCGCATACGGACAAAATAGTAGTTGAACTCTCAAATATTCACATGAAAAGTTTAGTTTCGCTGACAATAACAATTTGTTGTCACACGGAAATCATGCATTATTTAAACTATGAATGAAGCCAAATTTCAAATCAAAGGTTTATAGCAAGGAAGCATTTGGGCATTTAAAGGTGCAGTTCTATTTTGTTGAGCCTTACAGTTTTGAAATTAAATGATACATTAGGAACAATATTCCTAGTTAAAAGCCCTTTCCAGAAATAATAAGTACAATGTTGCCTTTATTCATAATTTTACATGTAGAATTATCACAGCAGCTTAATGCATATTCAGGACCACAAAGGAACTGTGTATAAAGTCCATATCAAAATCACAGAAAGGATCAAGTCACAGTGTAAATGATAGCAAATGGCCTTGTTTCTCTAAACATGTTGTGACGGGTAGCCCACGTGTGCCCCCAAGGAACAAGTAATGCTGTCCACCATATCCTAAAAGATACAGAAGATTCAAGGATTGAAGCAACATTTACTCACCTCCTGCTACTAAAACAGAAGCTCTCTGGACAACTGTCTATTCCGATATTTTTGGTGGGCCTATCAATCTACAACCACAGTGGAATCAGTTTCATGTTCTATCTGTAATATTTAATAAAGGGGTGCCCAAAGTCACATGGACATTTTTATTCCAAATCAACCACTGTTCGGTCTTCCTATGAAAATAAACTGGTTCAGAAACGATTACTTTTGGTCTAAACTTCTATTATCTCCAACGTCCCTGATTCTAGCCACAATTAATGACACTATTTTAATAGACAAACTCACTTTACTAGTCCGTGACATTCTTAGGCTTCCTAGAAAGTTAGTTAATCCAACATACTATTTTATTTATCCCCATGATTGCTTTCCAACTATGCCTTCTTCTATCCCATGAATCACTTGGTCCTTGTGAGCTCTACGCAGCATGTCCCATCTATAGGTTTTCTAGAGCTTTATCATATAAATACAGTATGTGTCTATAAATATATATATATATACCAGGAAATGTTGTATGACATACCTGAGTCATTTTATTGTCTTTTATTCTGTGTGTTCTTTCTTTTGTCCCTTTGTCATTTGTTTTGTATGCATTTGATTGACATTTACAATGACAGTTACTTTCATGCTCAGATGACGGGCTCCGATACATTCCTCATTCCTGAAGAAGGCTCTGTCTCGGTGACTATCCGAAGCCTATTTTGGGGAAGGACGCTTCTCATTGTTGATTTGTTTGCACATCCAGATCTTGTTCTACTTACTTCTCATGCTCATGTAATTGAAAGAAAGAATATACAAAATATTCCTAGCTCCATCAGCCAGCTTCTTCGCTTGAAAGAACACGAAACCAACTATAGCCAGATCTTCCCTTATTAATTAAAAACTGTCAAAACTGAAAAATCAGGCATTTTGTACAGCAGTTCTTGCACAAAGAGGCAGAAATGGAGGCATCGCTATAGCAACAGATGGAATGCTCTTGATGATATCTACACTGTGCTCCAGAATTGCCCTCCATACATATTCCTATAGGTGGTAAAATGGGCAGGCTAGATGTGCCGTAGGGTTCTTATCTGCCGTTAAATGCTGTGTAAGGGCCTGTAAATATATATTTTTATTTAATATGCATTAAACGCACGACCAGTCATACTTACCCGAGAAACAAGAGCTTACACTGACTACATCCAACACAATGCATTCGATAAAAGCTATTGTTTCTCGGGCATAGTGTGGGATCTGTTGCAGGGGAATTATAAGTGACCCAGCAGCTTTTTTTCCATATTGGCCCCGCAGGACCGCTATATATTGACGGATTTCTTAAAGGGATTTCCCTCTTGACATAACAGTGTTTGGGTGCATGCGCTGTTCTGTATCCACCAGAGAAGAACCAGCTGTGGAGGGTGCTGTTTACATGGGGGAGACCAAGTTGTTCGCTGAAGTTGAGAGGCTGTTTTATTTAATTTAACTCTGCAAAGTCCAGCAATGTCTGGCCCATGTTTGGGCCGCTACACGATCACTCTACTCCTCATGCAAGTAACCTAGGTGTAGGTGATACCGAGCGACTGCCCAAAACTGGGTGATCTGGTGCCATCTGTTTTGGAAAATCTAATGAGAACTAACTGTTTCGACGACTGTTTGTTCCCTAAATATAACTACAAGGTGGAGATAACATCAGTTTACTTTGAAGTGCTTCTTTGTGTGAAAAAGGCTCCAATAGCGTTGAGGACGCTGCTAAAAACAAAACCCACTTAAATCCATGCTGAGAAAAATCTATGTTTTATGTAAAGCTAAAGAATGAATAAGATGCAAATCCATATACAGTGTGTACTGCGTAGCTTATTACTTGCCAGAAAACTAATACCCTCTGGGAGATTCGATTCCTTGAATATTAGCGAAATACTTAGTGATTTTAGTGACAGTTAAAATAACAACTCTTTTTTTTTTAACCTTTTCAGTGTAACTGTGAATAGCAGCACGTCGCAAGATGTCTCATGCATTTCTAGCACCGAAAGGGGTTAAGTGCAAAATATGTTAAAGTGTGCTTAATTGGCATACTGGCTAGAACGTTCCGTTACGGGTTCTTCATTTCCTGAGCTGCAGCTCCCAGTGGTTTTATGTCAGGGCTATTCTTTGACGCATGTCAACTGTGCCAGGGACATCTGTGCTGTGAGTCAATGTCGACCCGAAGCAAGAACAAGTAGCAACCTGGTACTTCATGCAATAGCGTGACTATGAAATTCTGCAAAGAAAACAAAATAAAAAAAACAACACTAGATTATGGCTATTAGAGGAACCCAATTACAAAGAACTGATGCCAGCATTAAGTATTTTATAATTTTAATATTAATTTAATAAAAACACAAGTAGATTCTGGCATTTCTAAATCAAGAGGCATCTGGCACACTGGTGGCTTATAGGGCACGTGATTACTGATCCTGAGATCGGGTCTTGTAGTTCTTGGTCGCGCGCTGCAAAAAAATAATAGTGATAATAAAAAATATATACATATATAAAAGTCTAAGGACGTGCATATTCAGACAATGGCCAATGGCCACAATGGCTCTTTCCCATTACCCGTCCATGCTTAAGGTGGCTGTGACTGCCCCATAAAAAAAGAGAAGAGTGAGACATAAGCCAAAAAAGAGATCATTTAATGTTCCACGCTTTACTCCGTCAGGGTTGGAAAAGGAAAAACAAATAACACTAAATTCTTTATGTACAATGTTCATAAAGCACCTTGTAGACCACTTTGCAACACAGTAGCATTAAACATGGAAAATAATTTATTATTTATGGGCCTAGTACTTTGAAGTATCAGGCTATATTAGGGACAATATATTTAGCATTACATCCTGATATTAAAACATAAATCAACACCAACACTATGTTATTGTGCTAATAATCTGTTACCATGGTAACAAGGCAGGAATTTGTTGATGCTGCAGTGTCATGATAGCGTCATGGGCAGAGGCTCCGAAAACTGGATAATTACAACTGAGCTCTGTAGGCCATAAACCAACGATAACTTCTTTGGGTCTCTCTGGGGGGCGGCTGTACTTTTTCTGGACGATGGATATGGAAAGGACTAAATTTGCTTCCCTCTGTGATCAGAATGTATCTACTCATAATATTTTGTGTCTATTATATTCACATATCTTTAAATCTCCTCTCTTGGTTTAAAATGTTCTAAATCATCTACCCATTTCCCATTTCTATTCTAGGAGTCATATTGTCAAAAATGTGAGTTCTTACCTTGGAACTCCATTTTTCTAGGGCTTCTTTAGGCAGCACTCACAAGACAAAGACTTCATCCACAAAGATAGGACAGGAAGAATCTAACCTTTAAAAAGTACACTACTTATCTTTTGTAATCAAACACAAAACTTTTTGGGTGGGAAAAAGAGTGCTGCATTAGGATGTGCTAGAAAAAAAAATCCCAGGTAAGAATTCACATTTTTCTAGGCATTTTTGGCAGCCCCCACACGAGGTCTACCAAAGATGAAAGTGTGCGTTATGCAACAGCTTGCAAGACTCTTCCACCTAAGGTAGAACCCCGGGCTTTAGCCTTCCCAGATTAGGACGATACAGAGGGCCTTGAATTAGTAGGTCCTGATGTACCTGGAGTAGTAAGCGGGGCTGGAGTGAGTTTCTCACATATCTAACAACCAAGCCCTTGGTGGCCAGGCTGCAATGTCCAATTACCGATACACCTTCCAGTCTTGTGGGGGGAGGACATAAGCCAAAAGAAAATCCAAAGGCTGAGAGAGAGCATCCAAGGCTTCTGGGTCCCCAACTGGAAAGAAAACAAAATATTGAGACTCAAGCATTTAAATCGCCATCAGGTCTATAATTGGGTTCCCCACTGATTGCAGAGATTATGGAAATCTTCTGGACAGATGGGATTTCTGCTCAAGTCATCTGTTGTGCGGTTCAGAGTCCTTCTGATGGAACTGCTGACAGATTTTTAGATGCTATTCTGCCCAATACATCCTCCCTGAGAGCATCTCCAGATGACGGCGACTTGTACCTAATCTTGGGTGATTAATCTAGCACAATAGACTGGTATTGGGGCCTATTCATTGGAAAAGGAGTATACAGAACTTTCTGGTGATTTAGACACCTGCAAACTGCTTATTGTTCATATAAGTTGTATTATAGTTACATAAAAGTTACATACCAGTGGGCCACCTGTCTTTGGTCCATCCAGGGGTAGGGCGGCCCCGGCAGCAGGAGGACAATTGATCTTAAAGGTAGGAACGCTGTGGAGTCATGAAACGCAATGCTAAGTGGTGAAAGAGTGGCTGCAGCTGAAGGGAGCAGCTGAAAGAAGCCTCTGGGAAGATGAAAGGTAAGAGGTGAGTGAGTGAGTGAGTGAGTGTGTATGTATGTATATTAAAGTGAATCTGTGTGTGTGTATTAGCATGAGTGTGTGCTAGCATGAGTATGTATGTATGTATGTATGTATAAGTGTGTTAGCATGAAAGTGTGTGTGTGTTAGCATGATTGTGTGTGTATAAGTGCTGGCAGGGGTGTGTAAGTTTGTGTGTCTGTGTGTCAGAGGGAGTGTGTGTTATGGGTGTTTATTTGGAAATGTGTGTATAAGCATGAATGTCAGCATGTTGTGTTCTTATGCTTATGTAGCATGCAGGAAGCCATATACAGCTGGTGGCCACACACTGCATATGCCCGGTGTGCCACTTGGCCAGTCCAGGACCTAGTCAGCCCTATAAAGCAATATTAATGGGGTCTATTAACTAAATGAACAGAGAGTTTATAAAAGAGTTGTGGTTTCAGTGTTTCCTCAACCATTGAACTATGCATTATGCAGGGTCAGCTCACTCATCTTGCTAGAGAAATTTGTTAATGCTCCATAATAAATAGTGAAGTGAGGGAGCTGAAACTGCAACTTTCCCTTTAGTCATTAAATTTCCTTTGTTTGTTATATAGTTGGTACTCAAGCTGTACAGCTCCATCCAGCCTGGTGAAAAAAAGAGCAGACCAAATGGGCCAGTAGGTTCTTTTATGCCATCATTATCCAAATTATATTGGTTATGTACATATGTCTAAAATGTGTTACACCACATCCTGTATAAAATGGAAGAACACCAGGATAGAAGGAATCAAAAGCTCGGCTTCAATTTTCTTGCCAGGTTAATGTACAATAGACAACACTACAACAGTTTTATTCACTTTCGTGTGAATCAGGATATGCGTGGAACTCTTTTATCTCATTAGAATTAATGGTGGCTGTATGTTGCTCTGATGATGCATCCCTACGACGTTTCTTCCTCCCACAGAGTACTCTTATTCATTAGAAAGGGTGGAATACACATCGCCAAGACGCCAAATATCTGCACCATCTGGATATAGATAAACATTGGCGTATGTGCTTTCATTTTTAAAGACCACACACAGCTTACTATCCTCACAAAACAAATAATGCATATTAAAGTATTCAGTGAACAAAAAATAAAGACTTTTCTGTCACTTTCTTTGCAGTCTGACAATTCTTGCCATGGACTGGCTGCTTCAAGACTCTGTTAGACCCCCATGACATTCACTTGGCCAGCGCTGGAGCTGACTCGTATTAAGTAGATCAGGTGCAAGGAGGTGGATTTGGCTGAACACGTCTCCTATGTGGAAAAAAATGGAGGGTGGGCAAAGGGGCAAATCGATATCGGAGGGATCTCTCAGCTATCATTTTAACATTAGCATTAAAGTGTATATGATGACTAGAGTGTGCTTTTATACATTTTGTGTGTTTTTGTGGTTTCCCAGTTACAGTGGGGGGGGGGGGGCATAAAGGAATCAGAAGTGCATGATAGGTGTAATATTGGCGATATCAGTTACTAGACATGTGCAAATGGGCCAAAAAACAATTCAGACAAATTTCTCGGTTCGTTTTTGGACGATTTGTTTTTCATTCCCTGCCCATTTGTTTTAGCCAAAAATCTGGGTGCATTTTAAATTTGGGAACTAAATTCGTTGCCCTGTGGCCACATTCACTCTCACTCACTCTCTCCCACTCTTGTTTACTCTCTCATGCTCTCTAAATATTTAACTACCTCTACATTTTCTGTCTTCTATCTTCCCTCTTCAATCTGCTTCTATCTTCGTCCAAATCTCCATGGACATATCCTGCAGGAATTTTCACCAAAATTGCGGTGCTCATGGGGACGTCCTCTCCCTGAACCTCCAATTGGGACAATATGGCGGCACCTTCTTACATTATTTATATTATTAAATATATATTATAATATTTATAAATACTATATATATTTATATTAATGTTTAACAATCACAATGGTGCACCAGGAGGCCAAGGTAACGGGGAAGAAGGAAAAAGAAAGAGAAAAGAAGATGAAAAAAGGAGATGAAGAAGGAAGGGAGACAAAGAGAGAGAGAGCATGACAGCGTGAGAAAATGTGTCACAGAGAGTTAATGTGGAAAATGAAATTCAATGAAAATTCCGAGATTTCAGCTTTGTTGGGATTAATTCCATTTGCCCACACTCCTCGTTTTCTGACATTTGTTTTGGCAAATTGCCAAATATTGTTAAAATTTAAATTTGTATGAGGATGCACAACTCTAGCTGGTACTAGGTAAATAAAATATAATAGTTATAATAATCACCTGAGACCTTTCCATATCAAGAGATAATAATAATAAGCAAATAAATATGGCAGAAGCAATGCTTTGTGGGGCACAGTGCTGAGTTGGCTCTTGATCCCGGCATGAGAGCAGAGCAATTTAAAAAACCTTCCTTGTGCCAGAGCCCAGAGCGAGTGAATTGCATGAATCATAGTACATACAGTCCGAGCGACACGTGTTCTGTTCCTGCCTGTGGCATGATCACAGTAGGGAGACAGTTTTGCAGCAAACGTGATGCGTTGTGCTTGGCTAATCAGTCCACAGTACACAAGCCCCTTGTGTTTGTTACCGGTTCCAGGGTGTGTATGTTGGGTCCTGCATGTGACTCCTTATAACCCCTGTTAGCCTGGCATGGATGGTGTCCACGATTAACTCTCTGCCAGGCATCACATTTCAGACTTCTCAGATAATGGTGAATGGCTTGCAGGATACAAAGTTATTATGAAATACTAAAGGGTATTAATATGTAGAGAGTGGAGGGAAGAGGAGAGATGGGATGGAAACATTTAAATATTTAGGGATTTAACAATGGAGAGGAGAGGATTTTATTTGAAAGGAAAAATGCTTGAAGAAGAGATCATAGTCTAAAGCTAGATGGTCAGAGGCTTTTATGTAATGCGACGAAGGTTCTTTACATAGAGTGTGGTAGATAAATGAAACAGCCTCCCAGTAGAAGTGGTGGATGCTCATGCATTAAGATAATTTAAACATACATGGGATCGGTACAAAGCTATTCTGAATCAGGGACAGGATCGAGGACTGATTGGGGCTTTGAGTCGTTACATCAGGAAAAATGGCCAGACGGGTCAAATTCTATGTTTCTATAGTGACCAGATGCCCCATGGTGGTATATAAAGATGTAGCATGCGATATCATCCCTGCAATATAAACATTTTTTTCACTGGTTTAGGGCCGATACAGTCACCCTGCTCAGTATCACATTACGTTTAAACCCTTTTTTGTGTGTTCCTTTAAAATGACGAGCTGTATATTCACTCGACGATAGCTCATTTCTGGATATATTTACCACTTAACAGAGCCATTCTTAGTAGCTGGCAGAGATAATCTCATTGAATCACAGTTCTCCATCCTGCGTAATATATCCCTCCGTACAGAAGGAATGATGCACAATTTGTTTTTTTCGAGAGATTAACCTCTTCATTGTCAAAAAAGGTCGCTGAAAATTGAACTATAAAAGAAGGGCAATGGAAAGTCCTAAAGGAAGTATGCGGCATGTTATTTTTTTACACCATGGTATTTTAATGTCTTTTTCTCATGATCTGCCTGATTATCCCTCCCCGTTATGTTATCACCGCCTATGATTAAGTTTATGTCTGTTGCTGGTTGATTTAGTTCGCCTTTGTAATATTAGAGAACTTCAGAACAGGAAATTAATTAAATACTGCAGGCTTTGCCACAGACTGCCACCAATGTCCACTTCCATGTAGTAAACCTTAAAGCAATTCCTTTGAGTGACAAAAAGCATTAACTATAGATAGTTTTAATAAAGTAATTTGCTAATGCCAAAAGCTGTGGCGGCAACACTTCATATGTAAGTCCGTTTATGCGAAAATAAAAATATTTGAGAAATATTGCACAAAATATTGCAATACGTATATTTAATAATCCCACTCATGTTAAGAAACAGCTTCCTTTTAAGTATGTAGCTGTTTGAATGCACAGTGGGGGCTAGCAATGATTTTACTAAAAGAACATTGCTGATTCTTGAAAACTACCGAGGTTCCCCTCCAGATCACATAGCGGGGGAACAGAATTTACATTTTTTTTTTGTGAATATTGGTAGAACAGTTAGGTTTGCTGGAGCCGCTGCCATGCCTGGTCCTGGAGACCCAAATCGAGACTGGACAATACGTTGAGTTGAGTTGTTTTTGCAAAGGAAATATTCCATGATTAAAGGAACTTGGTGGACCCCCTCTGTTTAATTGTTCCATTCACTTTTATATGGGGTTGGTCTTGAGGATAGGCCATTTTGTTCAACAGATCATCTACCACGCTGTGCATAACGTGCTATGTATTCCGGCACTCATATTCTAAATGCCAAACTCCTTAAACCATTAAGTGCCCTATTTTGGGCAACATGAATGGGCTGAAAGTTGACCGTTGACTATGTGCTAATACGTTTTTTTAAATACGTCCGTTTATCGTCAAGAGCAGGCTTTTGGATGCCAGGAATTAAGGAGATATTTAATCAAATTAATTAAATGGAATAAATGACTCACTGAACAACACGTCTATCTGTGTATCTCTGTGTGTCCGCACAAAGAAAAAAACAACTATTTCTCCTCCGTTTTATTCAGCTCAGCTGTATTGTGAATGTCGATGGGGGAATAAAGAAAGCTTCCAGAATTTTAGAAATGTAGTGATCACACTGAGCAGCCGAAGGATTGCTAATGCACTGGCACTGCGGGCCATGTCTGTCAAACATTTTTGGAGGGGACCTCTTGTAACAGTGATGCCCCCGGTACCCACGTGATCTTGGTCTGCCACTGTATTGGAAAACATTTCCCTGAATCTGAAAGGCTTTTATTCCACTTGGATAAATATTTAATATAAATATTACACTGTATGGACAAAAGTATTGGGACACAGCACTTAATTATTGAATTCGGGTGTTTTTTAGACCCATTGCCACAGCTGTATAAAATCAGGCACTTGGCCATACAATCTGCATTTACAAACATGTCTGAAAAAAGCGGGTCATTCTGCAGGATACAGTCAGAGGATGCCACCTTTGCAATAAATTAGGTTGTGGAATTTCATCCCTGTTAGATATTCCAAGGGCAGCTGTAAGCGGTATTATTGGAAAGTGGAAGTGTTTGGGAACAGCAGCAACTCAGCCATGAAACAGTAGACGATGTAAAGTCACAGAGCGGGGTCACCGAGTGCTGAGGCGCATGGTGCGTAAAAGTCCCCAATGCTCTGCTGATTCCATAGCTGAAGAGTTCTAAACTTCCTCTGGCATTAATATCAGCGCAAAAACTGTGCAGCGGGAGCTTCATGAAATGGGTTTCCACGGCCAAGCAGCTGCATACAAGCCTCACATCGCCAAGTACAATCCCAAGCTCCGGATCTAGTGGTGGAAAGCAGCCGCCGCTAGGCTCTGGAGCAGTGGAAACGAGTTCTGTGGAGTGATGGATCACGTTCTCTCTGTTTGGGAGTCTGATGGTGAGTCTGGGTTTGGTGGATTCCAGGAGAACTTTACCTGCCTGACTGCTTTCTGCCAACTATAAAGTTTGGAAGAGGGATAATGGTCTGGGGCTGTTTTCCAGGGGTTGGGCACCTTAATTCCTGTGAAGGGAAATCTTAATGCTTCCGCATACCTAGACATTTTGGACAATGCTCTTATTCCAACTCTGTGGGGACAGTTTGGGGACCCTTTTCTATTAAAGCATGACTGTGCACCAGTACAGCTTATAGCATCTCTCAAACGTCTGTTCCTTTTGGATTTTACACAGGCACTTAATCTTAAATCAAAGATTAGAAAGGATTGAAAAGATGGAGTTTTATTCATCCGGTTAAGGATGACTTTTTTATATAGGGGCTCCAAAATCAGTTTATCCCCCCCATTTAAAAATCCTGCTCAGGATGGCAGCCAACAAGGCACCGAAGCAGAGAGGCAAAGGTATTTGGTACACGACACTGCGATCAAGCAAAAAACCTCTCCTCCATGCAGAGGCCTCTGACACCCCCAAACGCAGAAGCCATGGGAATGTGGGGTCTGCTTGTATTTCCTCCACGGCAGAAAATGTGCATGAACAAAAAGCAAACAGGAGATGCACAGCTTGGGTGAGAGAATGAACCAGGTTGAAAATAAGGTGGACGAGCTGATATAAAGTATCATTTTACTTTAAACCTATCCAAAAGAGGCTACTTATCTTTGACATCATAGTTATACAGCCCAAGACAATAACTCCAATTCAGCTATGATGCACAATGCACTCTTTCCACTCGCCTGCTACCTCGACCAAAACACAGGGAATATCAGCGTTAGTAAAGACTTGGCAGTTCATATCACTAGGTTGTTGATCGTTAAGTAGATATTCGCTAGTGGTGGGTACAATAAACTGTTTAATATACTGTGGTATGTTACTGTATTTATCGGCGTATAACATGCACTTTTTAAACTAAAATATGAAGCTGAAACCCTGCCTGCCTGTTATAGGGCGATAAATCCAAGAGCTGCACGATTTTTAGGTGTTAATGAGCCGCGAGGAGCTGCACAATCTTCCCCTGCACTCTCTCTCTCGCGCGCGCGTCATCTCTGATGCCGGGAGCCGGGTGATGACGTCACTCCGGCCCCGACATCAACACAAAAAGTAAAACACACTAAAGTAAAACGCTGGAAGATAAAGATGACTCAAACCAGATCTCCCAAAAGGTAGGGAGTCTGGACGGGCCTCTCAAATACTGGCAATATTGGCAATATATAAAATTAATGTGTGTGTGTCTTAGTGTGTGTGTCTGAGTGTGTTTGTGTGTGTGTCTTAGTGTGTGTGTCTGAGTGTGTGTGTGTCTATCAGTGTGTGTGTGTGTCTATCAGTGTGTGTGTGTGTCTGAGTGTGTTTGTGTGTGTCTTAGTGTGTGTGTGCCTGAGTGTGTGCATCTGTCAGTGTCTGTGTGTCTGTCAGTGTGTGTGTGTCTGAGTGTGTTTGTGTGTCTTAGTGTGTGTGTGCCTGAGTGTGTGTGTCTGTCAGTGTGTGTGTGTCTGAGTGAGTGTGTGTGTCTTAGTGTGTGTCTGTCATCAAGTTCAGTCTCGTCCAACTGGTCGAATCTCTTCATCTGACCCCATTGACCCCATAGCATAGTCCATTACTGGGTTGGGTAAGTTCATTGCTAAATGACCATGAATTCTCTATTCCTTCTACTCAACCTGGCTTTTTAACCCATATAAGTATTTTAAGGAATAAGAAACACGACTTTTGACTGTGTGTGCTTGGTTTATAAAGCTGTAATTACATGTTTATTTATCATACAGCATGGGTGAAAACATGGAGATGGGGAAAATCATTAAAACACACTTTGTCTGAATTTAGTCTACTAAACCAATCTGCTCCTGCTTTGGCAAATAAAATCAGTTAAAACTTAAAACTGAACTCCAAACTATATCTAAACTAGAATTTGAATCTGCACTAAGGTTCTATGCAAAAAGAGAAAATAAACCAGAATCCCTACTGGTCAGCAAGGTGAGACAAAAAAGGGTCTAAAGCTAGGACCCTTTTTATGATTTACCTCTAAGACAATAGGTCTAGAACCCACAATTGACGGCACTAATTTACTATTTTAATCAAAATGAAGTTTCTACCAAAATATATATACGGTATATATAATTATATTTGTGCTCATTTCTGCTGCGTCCATATTATATGTAATATAGTAAAATACACTCAGCAAAAAAAAAAAAGAAAGGAGTGAAAAGAATGAATATCGTTAATTTTCAGAAGTTTCATATTGGTTTGCAAAAGAAAAGTTGGCATAGGAACCAGCGGTATAATTCCTTTCACAACAGCAATGTGGGTTGAGTGTATTTTGCTAACGATCCAGCATTGTTTTTGAGGATTAATTCCACGTTATTTATCAATGTGTAAATGTACAGGGAATGAATGCACGTCAGGCAGCTATATGTATTAAAATATATTGCTTTGTGCTCTCTCAAAGCATTCAGTCATACAATGCACCGATCTATTCAATTATTTATCTAACACAAAAATGTTTTATTAGGTTTTCCTGGCAATCAAAGCGCAAAAGAACAAGTGAAGTAATTACAGATTTAATCTAAAAGGTACAGTGCTTTGAAAAGGTATTTGTCCCCTTCCGGATTTCTTCTATTTTTGGATATTGCTCACATTTTAATGTTTTAAACTAATTAATATATATATATATATATATATATAATATATATATATACTGTATATATATATATATATATGTACTGTAATTAATAATGAATATGTAACGTACCCCTACATTATACATATAAGCTTTCTTTTTATATTTATGGTCCATCAAATATCACATGACAAAATATATTGGTACAATTGTTTAAAAGAGGACATTTCCCCTATTATTTCCCCATATACTGTATATTCTAAACATAATGATAAAAAGTTGCAGCCCACAAACGCTCATCCGTCCATTTCTTTTATTTTAAAAATGAATATAATTATATGTTAATGTATTTGTTTTTCTTATTTAGTGGCGAGGTTTGACCGTTGTGGCAGAGGGGTGCAATTCATACGGCACAACTTCTGATCTTGTGCACGGTAAGTGGTATTAGACTATGTATTCCAAATATATTTTTTTTAATTACTTTTACTTTAACCCCTAAAATAATATCAAGCCATGGTGCTGATGTGATGGCACGTGCATTGAGCACACTGTGTTACACTCAGCTTGAAGACAGATCTCCCATACAGAGATAATCCTCCACGTCTAGTATTTCAGCTCCCTCTTAAAAAGGTACAATCATGCAAACTGTACCCCCCACATGCATCAGACTGACAATTCAAAGCAATCATTTCTAGTTCCTCTGATTCCTTAAGTATGTTTTCTGCTGATTGTTTAAACCTGGTGCAGCAGAGACCTCATGTGCCCACATTAAAACACTGCATGTGCTTGTGCTTTACAGTAACCTGAATGCTATAACCCAGTGCCTGCCCAGAAGGGGCCTAGGGGCTTGTATGACAAAAGTTTTCTGAAAATGTGAATTGTCCTCTATATAATGTTCGCCTGCTAAGATGCAAAAAAGCAAAACCATACATACATCTAGCAGTAGCATGTATCATACAGATGAGAAGTTTTTCCTGAGGGAGAGGACGTTATAGGAAGATGTTCCGCTCTCCCCATAAAACGTCTTGGTATGCTGAAAGGGACATGCGATGACATTTTGGACAATGCTATGCTTCCCACTTTGTTGGAACAGTTTGGGGAAGGCCCCTTTCATTTCCAGTATGAGTGTGCCCCAGTCCACATAGCAAGGTCCATAAAGACATGGTTGGATGAGTTTGGTGTGGAAGAACTACAAATACAAATGCACAAGTCTAGTAAAAACTCATATTCTAGTTCAATGCAGTAGGAAATATTGATTGAGGTGAATTTTATGATCTTGGATTCATTACTCATACATTAGGAAGACCTTAAGCTAGTGGGATACCATCCAGGGTGCAACTACAAAAGGAGTTAGTGAGACGCGTTCAGAGAAGAAATCAAGAGAGGAAAATTAGTGTGTAATTAGTGAAGAGAGGGTACTGGAATCCAAAAGAGAGAAGTTGCCTGATGTAGGATTTGAACCAGGAGAGATCCATGTCAGGGATGCCATAAGAACAAAGGGCTTGCAGGAGAAAGGGTCAACAGTGTCAATGGCTGGAGTCCAAGGAGAAGAGACATTTTATTTTAGCAGTGTTTTGGCAGATTGTTGTGGATGGAAACCAGATTATGAAAGGACTGAGTAGAACATTAGAGGAAAGTCCTCTTATCTTGACGTTGTGCCCCAAGCACTTTTGATCATCCCACTATATATATATATATATATATATATATATATATATATATATATATATATATTATATATATATATATATATTAGTTACCGAGTAGTGGGGATCAAATCACTTGCTGGGGGTGCTGGATCCTTGTATAGATAATGCCACAGATAGATGCCCAGGTCATGTATGCAGAACAGGTAGTCAGCCAATGCAGAGTTCGGTAGACTAAACAGGTAGTCAGACATGGCAAAGAGCAGGTGGTGAGGACAGCCAGGTATGGTACATAGCCTTCACAGACACTCAAGCAGCTCTGAGGGAACCACGCAGAAGCCGGCTGTCAAGTAAGTGCCCGCTGTACGGACCTTGCACAGGCTAGGTGCAGCCTGGCTGCCGGTAGTGGGTCTTGTTACACGCTCTGTCTCAATATATCCCCCTCTCTTCTACTCCAACCACTTCCATGTCCCATCTCCTTTTCCATAGCGCCACTTCTTCTCTTGCCTCTTCTTTTTATAGCGGTGTACCAACACATACATACTACCACTCAAACATTTGGGATCTCTTAGAAATGTCTCTTTTTGAAAGAAAAGCAAATTTTGTCCATTAAAATAACATGAAATGGATTAGCATATGGATACAGCATAGACGTTGACTATTGTAGCCAGAAACAGCTGATTTTTAATGGATTGCTGACACACTTGCCATTGGAACACAGGAGTGATTGAAGTGACTCTCACGTCTATGCCCTCTGTATACGTATGAAAATATCCCAAGTTTAATTGGCTAATTGATCATTAGGAATCCCTTTTGCAATTATGCTACAGCTAGAAATTTGTTTCCCATGAAAACAGCTAAGTGACGCCAAACCTTTGTACAGTAATGTGTATCTTCTGACTGTCTTATAACAGCAGCTGAATGATTTTGCAGATCTTGTTTACTTATGCATTACAGTAAAAGTAGAATAAAAGGGTCATTTGGTTAGTCAGATTAAAAATATTGTGCCCTATTTAGCACTTTTAGAGCTGCACTAAGAAGCCAGAAAGCATCCGACAATCCAAAACTATGGGCATCAATACAGAGTCGGGAAGGCTTTTCACAAGATTTTGGAGTATATCTGTGATAAAGTGCACTTGGGAGTTCAGGCACTGACGTTGGACGAGAAAACCTGGCTCGTAAGCGACTTCCAATTCATCCCAATTCAATGGCTCTAAGGTCAGGGGCTCTGTCCAGACCACTCGAGTTCCTCCACAATAAACCTGGTCAAACCATGTCTTTATGGACCTTGCTTTGAACACAGGGACGCAGCCATGCTGGAACTGGAAAGGTCCTTCCCCAAACTTTTCTCACAACGTTCAAAGTGTACAATTATTTAAAAGCATCTTTTATGCTGTAGCATTAACATAACCCTTCCCTGGAACTAATACTGATGCTGCTTCCAGAGGCAGTTTGGAGCTCTGTAGTTAGTGATACAACAGTTTGCGGGGTCTGCTACTTCATGCCGTTTACTCCAGGACGCTTCACTTTAGATCAGTAGCACTTACACTGGAACAGGGCAGAAATCTATAATATTGGGAAGCTCTTGCTGCTGGACGGTGCACTTCCCTGTGCCTGGTTTTATGCCGATTACTTTGTACAAGCTTTAGTACATTTCATCTGTTGTAAATTCAATACTTATCTACTGAACCGAGTTATACTGTGCCATTGCTGCTGTGTTTTTATATTTTTTAGCTATGAAGAATTAAAGAATATTTTTTGATGAGCTCATTTATGTCCTTGGAAATGTGAGTGCATTACTTACCTGCTATACTGCTAAGCCCCTATTTGCATACAGAGATACACTATTATTAGTCAAATATCTCTTTTTCCCCTATGTGGACTGACGGCGCTACATTTAAAGTCACAGCTCTCAGTACAACCCGCCTTACTGCCATTGTTAGTCTATGCAGATGCCTGTCTATGTGCTTGATTCTATACACCTCAATCATTAGGAGGGGTACCCAAAATAAATAAATAGGTCAGTAAATACAGAGGTCTCCACTCACACAATTATTTGCACAGGTATATTTTAATTCATCCTGTGTATGCCGACAGCGCTCTAAGATCTTTATGAAACATTTAGAAAGCACGAACGTTAAATATTACACATACTTAGCATCACAACTTCACATTGAAACACCTTTTATGAACTAAATACAGTGAATGGAATGGTATAAAACGGTTACACCATAAACCCTTGTAAACAAGACCTAAACGAGCAGTGCTAATGGGGAGAATCGATGCCGATCACCATACGAATGAGGAATGAAGTTTCATATAATCCTTTGTGCCAAGTGGTCGAACAGCCGAGCTCTGCAATGCCAACTGAATGCTCAGACACTGCAGGCCTTAAATAAATCTCTTCATAAATAAACTCTTATTTGCTCAGTGGACACTTAAATACATCATTGATTAAAAGCAACAATATATTTATATATATTTGTTTTTAAAAGAAACAAGGTCTCAAAGGACAACTACGAGGGAAATCAACTCAGTAAGGGGGAATGAGAAGCCAGCACAGGGTTAATTGCGTCACTGTACTTCAAACTCATTTCTGATTGGATGATACACCTAGGGGTTTCTTTTACTTAAAATCGAGCAGGTTGCAGTCAATCTTGTAGTATACATAGGGGTAGTATTCTTGCTGGCTGAGGTTTAACCCCGGAATATCCATGGGAGCCTGGAAAGAGAAAGAAATGTTTAGAGCACAAACAATAAGAGCTATATTAAAAAATATAAAGCTCAGCAGATTAAACATTATGTGTAATACAAGAACCTTAGAATGCTGGTGGTTCCACCGCAGATATACCAAACACTATAGACAGATGATATACATTATTGTAGACTATGTCCCCTCCATGCAGAATGACCAAAACCCTTCTGCCATGCTGTGAACATTCTTGCCTATTCTGGTATTACACTTACTAAAGAAAAAAAGATATTTAACAGAGGGGTCCTCTTCTTTCAATTCCAACAAGGAGCAACCACAACTTTGTCCAACTATCAGCAGCCTTTTAATGGAAATACCTAAAAATAAGCTTTGACTTGCTAAATAAGATGTCCCCTTTTCTTGGTTTATGGTCAACTAATTCTTGTCGGAGGTGAAACACGGCCGGGATACGGTTTGGAAACTGTGCATTGTGCAGGGAGGTTTTACTCACATCAATGATGGACGCGGCACTGCTGTCCAGGTGCTTGTACAGCTCGTACAGAACCTCCCTCAGTTTTTTCATAGTTTTCTTACTGGGTTGAAGCAGCATTGCTTGAAAGTTTACTGGCAAGCCATACCTAACAATACAACAGATATATCAAATGTAAAAAAAACAAAAAAAAACTATAATGTGAGATTTTTTGAAGCTAAAGAGTTTACAATAGGTAGCAGTCATCAGCACTACACATCGCAATTATATAACTGAATTCAAAAGTATAAGTATTCCACTCCTTCTTCCGAATCTCATCTGACCAGACGCCTTCTTTTGAATTTATCTAAGTTAACTTTATTATCTCAAATGATCTCCAGAGTCCCAGGGAGCGTACTGATCACATATAGAAGTACTTAGTCATTTCATACATGTTGTTTAAAGTTCTACAGAGTTGTCAAGCAACACCATAGAAATCTAAAGGGACCTCTCGGGTATCGTATACATTAGGGCAGAAGGTATCCCTTTTAGTAGAAAGAAAAGAAAAAAAAATACTAGCTAAACTTGGCAAGGATCCTCAATAAATTCACTGTATGACGCAACTTGAAGTGCAAAGGGAAACATGTACAAAGCAGACAGCCAGTTAGTAAATACTGGTTTCATCAAGAAAAATAAATCACTTTCAGTATAGATTGTTTATATATATACCTTAAAACAGACTCCACAAAGACCCGCAGAGCTTTCACGTGGATCCAAGCAATGAACGCTTCACTGAAATTTACTTTGAGCCATCGAACCAGTGGACCCTGAGGACAACAGAACAATTGGAACATTTTGCTGCAACACTAATATGTTTACAGATGGAAGGCAGCTCACAGCGTCTTTTATTACACGTTCAGTATGACTGCATACAATCAGCCATTTTGAATGAGCTCAATGGAATTACGAAAGCCTGGAAATTGGTTTCGCCCAAAGTGAAATTTGTCCCTGCTTTCCGCATTAAACATTGTTAGTAACAGCATACCCAATGGGCAAACAAAGTGTAATCAGCAATGTGTGCTTGTAGTACTACTGACAGACAGTAAAGTACGTTAACTATATTAACAAATTACCAGAAATACCAAAGATTGCCAATACGGGTTCTTACAAATTGTTTTTTCTTGTCGGTTGAGAGCCTGTTCATTTCTTCCTTATCAGCTTTCATTTCCTCTTCATTATACTGGAAGTCGCGAACAACAAACCTACAGCGAAGAGGAAGGCATGTTAGTTTGTTGTAAACATGTGACAGCCGCTTACTTTACACTTATCCATCCAGCTGGTTTCCAATTATCTTACTTATTCTCTCTGGCTTTGTGTCGAAAGTCATCCACAGCTTTTCTGAACAAAGTCACATTGCAGAGATAACTATCCTGGTCCTCAGACAGAACACTATGCAAAAGGGGGAAAAAAAATAACTAAAAATTATGTAAATTCTGTATAAGAATGTTAGAATTTAAAAAATACATAATATTAACAATAATAACTGAGTTAATATTAAAGAGGAAAGTTACACAGAAAGCAAAAAAAACTAATAGCTTCAGGTATGGATATGACATGTATGGGGGACTGCTTGTCAAGATTTATTAAGAAAATTTGTTTGTTAAACCAAAACACAGTTTGGCACCCGGTCAATAATTTTATTTTTAAATAAGAAAGTAGAATTGTGCTTATTTGCACTTTAATGCAATAATTTTTTGACTGGGACTTATTAAATCAAATCTTCAATTAATTGGCCCAAGGATAAATCTCCCATAAGTTTCTACCATAAGACAGAAAGAGCTTCTTCAACGATAGTTGTAAACACTCAGACAAAACTATTAAAGTAACAAATTTAAAGACTTCCTGAAATTAAACACACAAGAGCAGCCATTTAATATTTTGTTAAACCTTTTTATAAGTTACTTGCATCTTAAAACGCATCATCAAAAATGCTAAATGTAAAGATACTAACACAAAGTGTGAAGCATCAGATTGTTACATATGCCCCCCCTGCTGGCCGGCCATGTGCATTGCAATTTCCAATGCAAGTCTCTAGAGACTTTAGTGAGCTAAGTGATGTCATTGTGACATCACATGACGTAACATGTTCCATCAGGGGATGTTGCTCAACAGCAGCAGCTAAAATGTAGAAGAAATTCTAAGAAAATTACAATTTTTAACGAAAGCCCCATTTGCTATGAGAAAAAAAAAAAGGTCACGTAATTTACCCGGGAACATCAAACACCGAAAAGGGGAATCTGAATTATACCCACATATGGTAAAAATAGCAAAAAAAACCTCTGGGACGTAAGGTACCAAAAACCCCATGGGACTACAGGGGTTAAGAATTTCTGAAGTAACTTACATGCTAGAACGTGGAACCACCATCTCGGCCAGTGTTTCGTATTGTTTAACCCAGTCATTGTAGCTTTGCCTATCGAAAAAAAAATAAAGGACAAATGTATTTATTTGGATACGATAACTCTTTTAAGAATACATTAAACTTTGGTCAGTCTGAAACAACATTACCTGTTTAGATGAAGGAATTAATCAAATTGCTCTGGGAATATCAAAAGGCATTTGTTGGAATAACTTATTAATTGGTCGATACAGGTACTGACCATTTAAAAAAAATCCATGAAATAAGCAAATAAACATAATCACTTACTTTGGTACAACCACCAAAAGTGTAATCAAGTATTCGGAATCTAGTACGAAGTCTTCTTTCTTCACAATTTCAGCTAAACTTCTTGTTATTAGACTACCTCTGCAGGGAAAGAAAAGAGAATGAATGAATGAATGAATGAATGGAATGAAGGTTAATAATAACCGCCATAAAATGTGACTTATAAGAGCAAACAAGTATTTTCTCATTGTAGGGATGTAAAAACAGGCCAATAGACAATACAACAACCCTACAGATGTATTTATTCTTTGCTCGCTAAATGGCAACACAAAGTTGTATAAGCTTTATCTTATTCTATGAATGTTCACTAAAATGTATCATCAAAGACTCCATCTATATTCTCAAGCAGCCACGCGTATGTACTTTAGGATATCGGCAAAGGGTTAACAAGACGCCTTTGGACCAGCGTGAGTCACTTCCTCAAACAAATCACATGTGAATGAATGAAACAACCCATGAACAAAGTCAGATTTCAAGAGAAGTACATTCTACATCTCACAGCCGCCAGTCCACTGGTCTTTAGCACGCGGCTCATCAACGATCTTTAATGCGCACTCTGGGAACTTATTCTGCCAATTACACAAATCCTACAAATTCTACCAGAGCATAAAAACACAAAACATTAAGCGTTGAGCAGCCCAGCTCTATCACACGTGATAATGACTAAAGCATTCTGGCTACCATTACGCCAAAGGAAACAATGAAGCCATGGTTGGAAAAAAAAAGAAGAAGAAAGAAGGAAGGAAAGAAAGAAGTTTTGTACACACAATTTCAACTCACAAACATGAGAGGGGGGTGTTATGGGAAGAAAAGCTCACTAAAATACCGTGATAAAATGTCCTTACCTGTTAGGTCTTTCAACAGCACACATGCAAACGATAAATAATAATAAGAAAAGAAAAGAGCATTTGGAACGTACGTAAAAAAAGAGAAAAACAATGCTCCCCTTTATTGCGGTAGATAGGCGAACATTGTGCCAATAACCAATTAGTGGACAGTACGGGACGTAAAACTAATGTTTTGTTATCCTGTTCGTTAAGAAGATCCTTGAATACTTTGCTAACCACAAGAAAAAAGTGAAAAGAGTGGGATAAATGTCAATAAAACGAATCCTTACGCGTTTTTCCTTTCCAGGTTCTGGAGATTTCCTTTGAGATTATTGTACGCGGAGGCTCTTGCTTTTAGATCATTGTCAATCTGCGTAACGCCCTGTGAAGTAAGACGGAGATGGTAAGATTCAGCGCATCATAACTTTTTGTATGTTTATCTCGACAAAAGTCTTACAAACAAAGAAAAAAAAGCGGTCTCATCAAAACCAGAAGGTCATTTCATGGTTACTAATCCAATTTATATATAATTGATTCAGAGCTCCGAAGCACCACTTCGATGCAAGGGGGGGAAGGACAGCCCTATTTTAGTGTTAAAATAACACAACAGCCTTCCAGGGAACCGCACTTCAAAGGCTACTTAACTCGAATGCTACTTGACCTATTTGCCCGCGTTATAGCAGAGGCACAAGGATCTGTAAGTGCCTAATAGAAATGAGGCACAATTACAGTGGTTCCGGGGGGTCCGAGCATAACGGCATAATTTGAATGACCTGCGAAATATCTTACTTTTGCTATTATTTCGGAAATATTCTTCAAGGACTGTTTAATTGGATACTTTGCCATATCCCACTGGAACCGTGTGATGTACGTGACCAGATCCACTGAAACAGAACGAAACGTGGCGTGAGGACGGACAAAAGATGAGCAAATTGCACAGCATAATCAAAACTTATTGTAAATGAATAAGACGTTCGGACCCGTATCAACTTGAATTGTCATTTTTATTACCAGGCTGACAGAAGCGGGGACTCGGCACCCAGTGGGTGACTGCCATACGTGTTTCGCATCCAACACCCGCGCTTAGTCATAGGCCAATGTTACAGATCCAGTAACATGTAAATGTTTACTGTACATGTTACTGGAGGAAGGAGTGCCACACTGACATATATACCATGCAAGAACATATATATAATAGTATAAGGGCTTTAAATATTTGTATTTTACCTCCACTGGCCAATAGGTTTTCCTGCACTTTATCTCTGCTATCCTCCAAGACATCAGCCATATATTGCGCAACCTTCTTCACCGTTCTAGGTAAAAGAAGAAACAGTTATTACAACAAAAGTAAAATAAAGACCTAATTAAGATTTAAGAGCTGTAGACTTAGAAAATGCTTAGGTACCTTTAAGAGGAAAAAAAATATGTGATACTTAAATGTATAAACTGAATGAGGACAAATGATAAAAAAGTGACTTCCAGGTCAAAGTTGAAGACCTCTTTACTTGTATAAATCCTAAAAAACCTATAGAAAAGCCTGTAGTAATTTACTACAAATTAACGGCCGATCACAACGTGACAAATTATTATTAAACACCGCTTTGGCCGTTTGCATAAAGAAAAGCAAGTAAAGCGGAACATAAACATAACCCTTCTAGTAAACACTACTAGAGACTTACATCCTCGAACATGTATAGAGAAGAGCTCCGGCAACAAAGCGTTCTACGCGGAACAATCCAACCAGTGGAACGTTCCTACTGATTCATCCACGTCTTTATGAATGCAGTTAACTGAAGCCTGTGCCGACGGGCCGGCACCTCACTAAGCTAACCATGGGAGAAGCTATTAGGACATGTTCCAGCGTCATCAAGCAGCTCAGATTGCTCATATTATAACATTATTTTTCTATGGAAGCGTGTGCAAGTCTTATCATTACATTAGAAATAACAGTCCATTTAGAAATGTCTTAACACAATTTGGTGCAGAATAAGTAGAACCACGAGGTCCGGTCAACACAAGTTTATAGGAGATCTGTAAACAGCACTGAGCTCACTATCAGCATTCAACAATCACTGACATTCTCGGGATAAGAAACTGTAAAAGGTCACGCGTAAACACGGTATATATTGTGTTAATAAAACTGCCACCGGCTTTCGGTTACTGTAGAAAAAGAAATACATTGTTTTGTTTTATTTAATGTATGGAAATGTATTATTGTGTTAAATTGCAGAAAGGACAGACTGTTTTCTCGGTTGTATAGTTTGTGAATACCTAATCGTTTTATTATCACGCAGGGTACACCTTCCAGGCCTACGGCAAATTCCTGGCACATGTCACAGTTACGTGTTGAATATCTTAAGTGAACACGTGACAAAATCTGCACGGTAAGTTACGCTCCGAAGCAGATTTATCTCATGTAAACAACTGAAATATATCACTTTTCGTAAACACATTTATTTAGCACTAGTTCTTGTTACTATATTACCGTATTATTAGCCTTTAGAGATTACTATATTGGGGGAGTAAGCATGTATGGAAAAAGTACAAGGTTGTCTAACATAAGACAGTTAAATCAAACAAGGTTTGAGGCAAAAAAACCCAACAAAATATTAATAAAAAAAGACTAGATGGGTCAAATAACACTCATCCACAAACAAAAAATGAAAGAAAATGCACACCGCATGCATTTACCTAAACATATGAGTATTCACCACTAGCCTGGTTTGTTATGACTATACTAGGATACTACCTGCCGCTAAGCAGGTCATCCTCTTCCGTATGAACACTACTGGCAAGCAAGCATTTTAGGAGACAACAAGATACTCTGGACATTGACAGAACCTCTGCAAAGTAGCTTCCATTCCCTCACTGATACTTCACATTAGGCTTTCCTTCAACAAGTGGCTGTTACAATAAGTTTCTGGGAGGTCACAGCCGTTTGCTCTTTTCCCCACACAGCAAACACAACCCTGCTGGGGCAAGATCTGGCAATGGGTGCAGTCCCCTTTACTGGGTATGTCTGTCAGAGGGTCAAGGTGACATGTATGCCTTTTAACATGAATGTAGCATTTCATACTTAAACCATATCCGATGTTCTAGCAGATAACTCTCCGGAACAAACGGCCTTCTCTTTGTAAAGCTTGCATGCCGCTCAATAAAAAGGTCTTTAATGGGGGACACTTACCCCTCTACAAACGCATCCAGTTTCGCTAGCTCATCGGAGAGGCCAACCAGCACATCCAGCGTGCCAACCTAGACATTACAAAGCGACATGTTACATACCGAGTAATTTCAGAACATAGGATCACGTCAGTCTCTGCCCCAGGGCAGCATGCGCAGCTGTGTTTGTTTCCAGCTTTCCCTCTGATCCCCTTGGTATTTATACAATTTAGCTCATAAGTGGTCAATAAGTGGACTACATAACAGTAACTGATTCAGTACCGGGCAGCAGCATGTCTCTGTGGAGTATTATGAGGCTGCCCATCCTGAAGCTCGGCATATAAAACTAGAACGGGTGGAACGCGTTGGACGCCCGTGCGTTGTGTAGTGTCAGACCGTGTACAGACTCACCTTTAAGTCAGGTATGTTGAACTTGGAATTGGTGGACAGGTTGTTATTCTTTGTGGTGGCTGCCATTAGTTTTTCCCATGTTTGTTGGCAAGTTTTCTCCCCGGGAGCAGAAATCAACCAGAATTCAGTCATGATTACAAATATCGTGTGTTAGTTGTAGATTTGTTTTCTAAAAAAAAAAAAAAACCACAAAGATAAAATAAAATTAAAGTCTTGCTGCTTTGGTTTATATCATTAACAGCTTCTCTCACAAACGCTTGGATTTTGATCAATCGGAGAACACGGCGACACCAGCCAGAGATCATTGTGTGAACTTTAATGATTAATGCCAAACGCTTGCTGTGCTAAACCATAGTAATGTGACGCTCCTGCTAATTAACAAAAGGGGTCATTAAATATGCGTTTAAATCCCAGGCTACGGCATACACGGTTAGGCAACCTGCATCTCCCCGTCTGGGTTTAAAGGGACGCTCGAGCCATTATGTACGCTTTAAGGTATACGACAGCCAAGCGTCCCCTTTATTCAGTTTTTCTCCTCCTTGCAAATGCATGGACTGATTGTACATTTGCTTGTTTGCCGATCCCGGCGACTGTTTCTCCTGCTTGCCAGTGCAGATCCAGTGCTGGCTTGAGCGAAAGTTCCAAGAATCACGCGATTCCCCCAACCCAGTGTGCATGCGCAGAATCCACTCCCGTTCATTATGACGGGAGAGCTTTCCGGTCACGTCCACCAAACCAGTAAACACCGGCGCATAGACACAGGCGAGATATCTGTGAAATAAATCCCATTCCCCTTCCATCGGTATTTAATGCTCAAAGGGAAGCCTCGTCGGTGGGATTTCTTCTTTAAGGACAGCATGATGGTTACAGGTGATGTACTTTAGTCTGTTTGCCTGGAATAACACATCAGAGATAAGACATGTGGAGGTATAAAGCTTTCAAACACAAAGTGTGGGGTTTTTGTTTTTTAACTAGTATTTGAAAACAGGAAGTTAGCCAATACCGTGACCGGCTGTTTTATTCTTTCCAGAAAGTGGCAGAGCGTTTGCTTCCTTAACACATTTTAGTGAATCGGACGGCGTTTCATTAGAGGCGTCCCCGCAGCACTGCTGGCTCCCAGCTCTTCCATCACACTGGAAGTGCGGATTTTCACCCAAACGCATTCTCCGCAGGCACCAGAACCATCACTCTTTACTAACTCGCCTTCCAAAAATACTCTGTAGGGCACGAGGGGGCATTAAATGTTGTCACACTTAGAAAACTCCTTCATCCGGGAGTCAGCAGCAGCCCTGGCCCCGCAAACACCGCAGACAGGGATCCGTTGAGCTCCTTGCGCAAGAAATTCCCAACTATGTAGGTGACTTTTTTTGCAGTACATGCAATAAAGTACGTACAGAGCACATTACTCTTCATTCGTCTTGGGGCCGTCGGTAAACAGTTCCTTTAAGATCAGTGCAATTGTGCAAACTTTTCCCTTTCATACAGGTAAGGTGTGAGAAATAAAGTATAAACGCCACAAAATAAAGCAAGCACTCGGCGCATACCTAGCAAATGTTTTTTTTTTGTGTGTATTTATTGGTCATCATTATTCTAGCAGCAACCCGGGAATCTGAATGTGTATGCCTTTTATTCTTTATAGGTTGTGGCTCCCCTCTCTGCATATCGTATCTGCTCAATTATAAGATGAGGGTTTTTTCAGAGCAAATAGAGAAAAATATCCTTCATCTTATATGCAAGGTCGTTTTATAATCTGACCTCAAATAGAGGTCTGACTACAAGACTAAGATCCAGATGCCCCGCAGCACTGCAGGGAACCTGGATCCTCCTCTCTGGCAGCCGGTGGATGTCTGCGAGCAACCTCTGATGCTGCCTGGCACTACCACCGGGGCTTCTATGACAGAGCACCGGCGTGACGTGACCTTCCGTTGCTCAGTCATAGAAGCCCCAAGGGAAGTGCCAGGCAGCAGCAGAAGTTGTGTACACACGTTGCGCAGGCGTTCACTGGCTGCCCCCACTAGACACCAGAGAGTCAGAAGCACGGGGGACAAGTCTGGGGATGCATTGGTAAGTGGGCTGAGTGGCATAAAAGTGGGTATGAGACATCAAAGTGGCATATCTGGAAGGCAAAGTGGCAAGACGGGAGGGCAGATGTGCAAATAAAAGGACATTAAAAACAAGAAATGCATTTTTCTCAATCATAGGTTTTATTAAATATGAAAAATAGTTTACATGTTCATTAATATTTACTAGTAAAACCTAGATTTTCCTATAGGATAGTCTTACATTCAGGCCTTTTCTTTTTTCCTAAATATACAACTTTGGGGGGGTCGTCTTATAAACGACCAAATACAGTATATATCATTTAAGAAAGGGTTTCAAAGGCAGTTGTAGGCAACTGCAACTGAGCCAGGATAAAAAAAAATGAGTTAACCAAACAATTAACATAGAACCAATTAGGAATGTGTTAAACAATTACTTAAAAATCAGATGCCCTTGAAGAATGGGCAATCACAGCTAGGGATTAAAATTTAACTGATGGTCTTGCCTATAAATGTCTTCCTAATGCAAAAATACAAAAAACCCTAATGTCCATAACACCCATACTATAGAAAAATGCACATTAAAATACTCTGAGAAACCCGGAACGTCTCAGAGTGCTTTAATATGCATGGAGCCCTGCTTGCTGATCACAGTGTAATCAGCACAAGCAGATCTGGAGAAGGAGATGTACAAAAATAGTTTTCCGCCTTTAAAAAAAAAAAAAAGGGCGGGGGGGAATTAACACATCAATAAAAAAATGCTTGGAAGCCATGATGGATGCACTTTAAAAACGAAATTTTATACTATATATATATATATATATATATATATATATATATATATATAATATATATATATAAATATACACACAGACATATTATATAAAACTCACTACCCCAAACCCCTTAAGTCAACAGGGTAATACGGTACATAAAGCATGGATGTGGTCCTCTGGAACAAACAATATGTATGCGGGGTATATCAGGAGATGTTGAGGAACATAAATTGGGTCATTGTTCAATACTGTGATACTTACTGTATGTAAGAAAATTTAAGATTGCAAACTCTGATTTTTTTAATCTATTATCCCTAATTATATATTTTTAAAAAAGAAGCCCCAAATTCATCAGCAAATTTCTGTTTAATAAACAGGTAAAGCCTAGTTAGTGAGTGACACGTGCCAGTCGCAGATGACATTAAGATACAGATATCATCCTAATCTGACACTATTTAGCAATTTACCTTGAGTGGATTCCGGATTTCTCCGGCTACAATAGGTAACCTTATCAGTAAATTAAACTCAGCCCTGGTTCCACACGTGCTAAAAACCACTTCGAGAGCAATGTCCTCCTATATGATAGAAAGAATATTATTTTCACCACACATATAATTGATGCGAATAATGGTTTTTCTCTAATGTATTAAACTATTTTATGTTCTGTAATAAGCCGACGAATCCTCTGGATCTGGAATGTCTGTGTGCCACTAGCCACATGGGCATATGCATAGACGGGGAGGTGAGCCGTGGGTTACAAACCTGTTTTAGGAATGATCTACCCCCCGTCCTGCTTTGCCGGGTACATCGGGCTCAGATAATTCTGCATGAACTCCAACGCATTCTCTCGCATGCTATTTGTTTTGGTTACCGAGTTGGGAAACTCTTCCACTAGCTGCCTTTACTTAGCCATTTATATGTTCATTTCTTGCACATGCTCCATAACACTCCCACTGAAGCAGTAGCCAATCACGTGTAAGCAAGCAAAACATACAATTGATTGGCTGCTGCTCAACCTATGGACTAGAAAAAGAGGTCCGCTGAGCATGGGGTTTGATCGCTGCATTCAGTAGCAACTGGGGGGGGACCTCCAATAACTAAATTGTTGGCACTATATAAATAAAAGATTTAATAATAATAATATTTCACCTTCAAGCACTTATCAGATGAGTTGGGGGTACAGAAAAATCACATTAATGACTTCATCTACACGCTGACGTGATAGGAGCATTAACAGCACAAGCTTTATTTTAGTGCCCCTTTATTCAATGCCCCTAAACAGTGAGAATGGGTCCGCCATCGTGCAAATAAACATCTCCCTTGGATGTATATTTTGCGCATGTATACATTCTCTATTTGCATATGTTTTATTGACTTAATGGTGCTATATAAATATTATGTTATATAAACTATATGGTTTGGTACATAACACGCCATAGATGGCTTTTGGATGGTTGTTATCTTATTTCAATATGCTTCCCTTTAAATTAACAGACCAACTTCCCGTTACAAAATGGCGGCCTAGCTAATAAGAATAAGGTATGATTACTAATGAAGAAGCCCATTGTCCTCTCTTGCATATGAGCGATGGGAGAATAAAGCACTACAATGACTTACTGTTATATTAAACGGCTGGAATGTGGTTTTATCAATAGGGTATCCTAAACAATAATTATACAGCCAGCAAAAAGACGACTACACGAGAAAAACGTTCCAAATAGGACTAAAAAATCCTGACCCAAGTGCGGCTTATTACACTTATCATTGTGGAAAAATGAAATAAAGCTAGATCACAAACACGCAGATTAAAGGACGGTTCTCCATTCCAATGACCATTTGAAGCAAACTCCACCAACACTGCAGGATTGACAATCTTATTTGTAGTTTTATCTTAAAGGAGACACTTTTGGGGCCACATTTACAATCAGATCAAAGGATTCACCCAGAAGAAAAATGAAAGGGGGGGTGAAAATCATCTTGAAAAAGGGGAACAATCAGGGTTTTAAGAGGAAGAATACCTTGCGATTTCTCTCATTTTCAAGTATACAGATGAAATAAAAGTAAACAATAATATAGACACAAACAAAATAAACAGGAATGAGTAAATAATGAAACCTGTAAGGTTTGGAACCACTTAGTGGCATTGGATGCAAATAGCCTGCATATTAAAGCTATATAATGTGTTTAGAACATAAGGAGCTCGTACGATACCTGCAACTACGGTGCACGTAAAGTAAGGCTGGGAGATCTGATTCCAGCAAAAGCATTCATTATTACTGCTATATCAGAAACTAATGAATGAATCCCACAACCAAACCAATAAACCACACCAAATTTATAGATTACCATGGCAACGAGAAATAAAATCCCTCAATCTCCATTCATATTATGACATTTTTGTCGGGTATTTGCAGCCTAATTTATGACAACACAAATGTCAAAAACACAATGTCAAACGAGAAGCCATATTCTATCTATATAACCAAAATGATTCCCATAGAACACCCCGGGTCCAGAGCCCAGTGTTCGGCCTTAACAGACGCGTTACAAAGATTAGCACTGGTACGTGTCGGTCTCCGCCAGCGCGCGTATACTCACAGGCAAAATGGACGGCCAGGCCCGGTCTTGGCACAGTGTAGCAGCTCCGGTAGCCGTGTGTCTCCTTCCCACCACTCTCAGCCAAATCACTTGCTGATATGACCGGGTTCGGTGACAGAAGAAGGTTCGGCCGCCTTAGAACACCTCCGCCATCCTCACACATACACACTCGGTCACGTGATCCTGTCAGCTGACAGCCGAGCACCCCCCCCCCCGGCCGGAATCGTAAGAGGAAGAGGCGGAGCGTGTAGAAGAACGTCTGCAACGAGTTCGAAACACCAGAGTTTTAATTCATGAGTGTATATACATTGCCCAATATGAAAGTTATGTGAGAGTAGCGAGACATGAAGACTCCAGCAGCTGTTTTTTTTATTAACTAATTACTAGTTATCATTGAACACTGATTATAAAACTTGAGCCATAAACATGTAGCAAGATTTCAAGTGACAGCTCTGTCTAGTGTTTAGAACTCTGATAGGCTATAGTCGCAATTGCTCAATTTCCCTTTTTACTTTTGCGTAGTGCGTGCTCACGTCACGGTGGCTTGGGTCAGGGGTGGTTATATAAGGCTGTCTGTCACATGTCATTGTTCTGCATTTTGATACTACGCGTAGGGTTTGCTGTGGTTTATAGGCCGGTACCGGGGGTCCTGAGTCACGGAGGGCTTTACCATGAGGTTCTTTTCTAGCCTTATGGGAATGTGCCGTTTTACCAGGACGCATGTATTTCACATATTGCTGACTTGCATATATAAAGTGCTCCCCCTGCAGTAGGTGTGATGTATAACCTCACAGAGGGGGATCAGTTACTCACGTCACATATTAGGGGGCAGTGTGTATTAGAGCGTCCAGGTGTCCCCTTTAACCCCTTAAGGACCGGGCTCAGTTTTCGTTCTGTACCCTGTGGGACCGAGGCTGTTTTAATACTTTTGCGGTGCTTGTGTAATCTGTAAGCTGTAATTTTCTCCTCACCCATTTAGTGTACCCACATAAGTTATA
>VKOC01027617.1:0-12978 GCA_009364415.1 Spea multiplicata
AAAAAGAAGCTCTTCCAACCCAAAAGATTCAAGAAAAACTGGTTAAAATTGTTCATATATAAATAGGACCTCCCAAAGTCCCGTAAACCAATGTCCCTTAACTCCATTGTCTTAAACTCACCTCCCTACCCAGTTAAGGTCTACCTGCGCTGTTCCATGGGCTCCATTTTATGTGGAAATCAAGATACTTCTCAGGCAGGTGCTAAGGCAGACACATTTGTATTTAAAAATTGGGAAGCCACACTGTTTTAATTTGCTCAAATTAAAGTAATGCTAGTTTTTACAAAACTGTATACTTCATTTATTTAGCTCTTATGCAATCCTTCTTAATTACAACTAACAATTCCTTATCATGCTGCTTAGTGGTAACTGATAGATTGCCTGGGTTTTAATATTTTGTTAAGATAATTTGACTAACAAAGTTTTATGCTGAAAGGCCTTAAAGCGAAACTGTCACCTTAGTATCTCTCAACTAATTTTTAGAACTACTTATATCTTCTACTTTCTTTCATTTGGTGTACTACTATAGCTGCCGCCAATAGCTATTTTATATCATAAAAGATGAAATTTGTGACAAGGTGGGAATTAGTTTTCAAATAGTTTCCTTTCTTCTGACCCCACACTTACAGAGACATCTGGGCTAATCGGAAACTTGAACAAAAAGTACTTTTTGTACATTTTTGTACAAACAAAAATTGTACAGATATGCAACATTCCTTATTCTGATGATTCATGCCACTGATTGACTGAATGCATTTGCAGAATGGACAAAATGGAAATTTAAAGAGGTCTATCGTCTATCATATGCATTAAAGTGATTGTAAGCTGGCAAGAGCAGGGCCCTCCTCTCCTTTGCACGAGTTTGTTATTGTATGTGTTTTGTATGTGAAATTTGTTCTACTGACTGTAACAGCGCTGCAGAATCTGCCAGGACTTTATAAATAAATGTAATGTAATTAAAGTGCATATGATGCAACCAAGAAAGAGCATACTTAGATGCACCTTTCCCACACTAGGTTCTGAGCCATTGATCAGCTTGAAACCCCCAATACCAACATAAACCAAAAACACTCCCTATTCGTTCGTTTTAATGGGAAACTATAATCATAAAGATAAGAAGATCAGAAAGGTGAGAGTGCTCCCATGGTATATGGTACCATGTGGTAGGTTTGTAATACATACATACATACAATATATAGTCAACTAAATAAATTACTTTTATTAAAAATGTGTGTACTTGTAGTATATAAATATAATACCTATAATATCTATACTACATGTTGCAAACAATGTTTTTACATATAGCGCATGTATATTAGATTTTGAAATGTAGAAACCAATGAATACAAATAAAACGTTGTAGGATTTGAGCTGAGACAGTTTCAGAAAAATATATCCATGCCAGCTACTGAGAAAAGCAGGATTTTTGTATTATTCTATGGAAGCCCGCAAAAGCATTGACAACCACAAAAGTGGAACAAAACGGGGTGTTTCAGCCGACTGACATGACGTTGCAAGCAATGTTTACAGAAGCACTGTATATGTTACGTCACAGAGACATGCAGAATACAGTATATCATAACATTATGTCACAGCCATTGTGGCAGCAGAAATTTCATTGCGGAAACTCAGGAGCAGAAACAAGATTGTTCTTCCGAAGGGGTTTCCGCAAGTGCAAAATTGCTATTTTCTTCCCAGAGATAGGAATCCCCCCCACACACTGGTTTCAATATTATACATGAATAAACAGTTTTAGATTAAAATGTTTTCAAATAACAGATTTGTAATCTAGATATTCAGGATGGCTAATGTGCCAAGAATTTAAGAGAATAAAAAAGGGCGTATAACTAGAAATGATGTTGGTAACTTCATCAGTCTATAGTAACAATCATTTGTCTGATATTTTTACAATACCGAAGCACCTGGTCATTTTTGCTTAATGCAAGACATGTGCCAGCATTTTACATTGGGAAATCCAGCACTTATCTTAAAAAGCCACATTTACTTTTGCCAGACCACCCACCTCCTATAATAAAGCCCATTAAACACTAGACAAGCAAAACCTACAGAAAATGTTTTAATTAAAATCATTTTGCTATATTTTGCACACATAATTCACCTTTCTGTTGAGGTAGGAGGTTGTGGATTTTACATACAGTTTTAGCCCAGAGGCTCATTTGCATTTTAAGGTTATGTTCCAAAGTAAATACAATACCATTATGAATTGTTTGAGTAAAATTGTTTCTGACAGTTAGTAGACACAATAATGCTCCTGTCTCTTTCATAATGATCTCCACACAAGGTAATGAGCTTATGGATGCCTTTGATGACAGCGCTTACATACGTTCTGTAAAGAACAGCCGACAAGATCGAACTCTAGTTTATTGGTTAATTTGTGGCATATGTTCGAAACTGTAAAAGGGTTAAAAATAAATATAATCAGGCATTACTGTTTTTGTTTTCTTCTTCCTTTGGTATAGCTACAACGCTTCTTATTTGGTCTTCAAATGCTTAGAAGTTTCATATTTAAATGCTGAAAACTTAAATTGGAAAAACTCTATGAAAAGATTTAAAATGCATGGAACTGAGACAGAGCATATTTCAAAGCTACAAGTGCACTATTGCTGGCATGTGAAACACGTTTCCAGGAGAAATTTGCTATAATGAACATGTTACTTGTTTAGAGTTAGAGAAAACATTCCCAAATTAAAATGCTATCTAAAATACATATTTTTTTAAAAAATATATATAACTATCTGTGTTAGGCACATGCTACTGCCATAAACCTCCTACCTTCTCTAAGGCTTTTTATTTCTGCGGATTAAACCTTTTATCCTTGACCATGTTCCTTAAAATTCCTTTATCTACCTATTCTAAAATTTTCTTACCCAGTTCACCAGTTCTCATTTCTTTACTATTAATGGCAAATTTGGCTGCACTGCATGCAGTTCCTTATTGCCGTAGGCCAGCATATGTCGCTGGGTATGTTTGAACACTATGGGTCATAAGTGAACAAACAAATCTTCAGTAAAGTCCAAAACTGAAACAATCAGCAGAAACATTTATAAGGTCTGTACATGATAACTCAAGGACTCAAGAATGGCTTAAAAAAGTGAAATTACTTAACAACCCCCTTGTTGAAAACAGATAATTTCATATGTGCAACTGTTCATGAAGTGCTTATTTTTTATATTCATTACAGGTTAGTATTGGTTTAGGTAGTTAAACCAGAAGACTGGGTAACGGTTAAACTATCTTTATGTGCATCCAGGCAATTACACCATCTGCTGTAGTACCTGTGCAAAATACATTTCTTCCTAATTATTATTATTGTCTTTTACACAGCATTTAACAGAAAAATTATTTGAAGCAATGCTGCAAAATCTTCATTCTTCTTACGCGATTCAACATTTATTGCCACAGTGGCAGGGAAGTACTTCAATTAAAATCAATGGGAGTACTTTCCTGTCACTGACTGACAGCTTAACCAGCCAATCAGTGTCAGAAACATGCTCTTATTGAATTCAAAGGGGATACTTTACACATGTTCAAGGGTCTAGACAGCATTTATCAGGCAGTGCTGGCTGGTATTTACAAAATGGACCACACAAAAAGTTTGATGGGCCACTAACCTATCATACTTATTAAAAGGAATGTGATGGTTGGAGCATTCCAATGGGCATATGAAGAATTATTTTTTTGTTAAAGTGGAAACATATATATTCCTAAAATGTGCTTTATATAAAAATTCTTAATATTTCTGAAAATAGGAACGTCTTCATTCATCTCCTTCTATAGAACGTATAAAATAACAATATCAACATTTTCATAGTAAAAAGCTCGTTTTAATTATTAGATTTGTGCATTCAGATTCATACAAATTTTAATTTTGACAAAATTTCCCAATTTAATTTGCACAGCTGCAAAAAAAGAGACAAGGACATGGAAGCAGTTAGCTGAGAAGACATTGGGAGAGAGCATCTTTGTATGTATGTCTTCTTTCTTTTTTTGCTTTTTCCATGAACCAGGCCATAAAAAGGGCAGGGCATTCAGGTACACCCTCTCCTCCTATGGGTGGACTGAGGGAGAGACTGTGCCTGTGCTAAAGAATGGAGACATGATCCTTTAGTCGGGGGGATGGTGTGTCCGGAGGTTCTGCTCTTTTTGCGGAGCTGCTTTGTGAGGTCATGACCACTGAGAAAAGGATGAAGAAAGAAGACATGGGGAGAATCAGATGAAGAAAGAAGATCAAGAAGAGTCAAGAGAAAGAGCGGAGCTGTAGGAAGGGAGAATGAAACATGTGAGCATTCAGTGGAGAATGTAGGGAGACATAAATGGAGAGTGTAAGCGGGTGAATGAGTGTGAGAAAGTGTTGGATTTAGAGTGTGAGAGAGAATGAGTGAGAGTGTGAGAGCAACACAAGCAAAAATAGTAATTTTATTTTTTTTTCAATAGGGTCATCTTATGTTCAGGTCTTTTATTTGTGAGCGTACTGCAGGCATGCTTTTCATGGCAGTGATAAATATGTTTGCAAATGTAATGCTATCTAAGTAAGACCAAAACAACAAGTAAGACAACTCCCATTTCTTTATTGGAAAAATGTAATCGATTTTGATTTTTTCTTACAGTTTGATTTTATATATTTCAATGGGATAATAAGCCACTTTCATTCTATAGTATACTGAAAACTTCTGAAGGTTAGAGCTCCATGTACAACCATGTAAAACCTTTTGAAGATTTGCAAAGACTGGATGGATGCATTGTGTATCAATAATTAGTTACACTGACATAGTCACAGCATTAATAATATCTACTGTTGAAATCCTAAGCACTTGTAAAATTTTCGAAGATACCCACGTTTCCCCTTGTTCATGACCTGATGACCTAAGCAAGCATTGCCCTGTAAGTCTTCATGACCTTTAAGATTCTTGTCAAAGACCAAAAATAAAGATCCAAGAGATTATCTTGATTTATTATACCAGTGCTGAGTATTTTTATCCTCATGTCAAAGTAATGTTCACAGTGATGCATTTGTTACCTGTTTATCTTAGTGGTTTCCAGAAATCCTTATTTGTGATCAAATATCAACAAATTCTTTCCTTAGACCTGTTGAAATGTACCTGATATATGAGGGATGGATAATGCCTGTATGTGCAACTGAAAACCTTATAACATTGACATGAGGTTCCCACGGTCCTAGTTTATCAGGCAATATGAGGGCAAATACTAAGCAGTAAGTGTTGCTTCTACATCTACTGCTAGAAATTCTCAAATCGGTTCATTGAGAGGGTTTTGAATATGGAAGTATAGTGAGACTGAATTTTTAATTGAAACCCTTCTTTTATGTCATGATACCGTTATGTCATATACACATATATATATATATATGGAATTCATACAGTAATATATATATTATATATATAATATATATAGAGAGAGAGAGAGAGAAGAGAGGAGAGAGAGTATATATATATATAATGTCAAAAAATCAGTATTTCAGAGTATGCAGTGATACCTTTTTTTATTGGACTTACATAATATTTAAAGACAAGCTTTCAAGAGTTATCCTCTATTCATCAGGTCTGAAGCAATAATGATCAACATGATAGAGGTTACAACTTAAAACATCGTGTCCACTGGACTAATACGTCTTAACCCATTTACACACACACACACACACACATATATATATATATATATATATATATATATAAATAATATATATATAACACATACAGACACACAATAGTTTTTTTTACATTCAGGTTTTGGAATTGCAAAATTAGTAAATACATTTAGTTATCCCTGTCCAGGTTGTGAATATTATTTTCTGAACATGTAACATGTCACATGTCATGTTCTCAACTGAACTAAAATGCTTGATCATGTCCAGTTAGGATCGCAAAGCATCTAACTCAAGAGATAATAGTTTCCTCAAACTATTTCAGTTAATGGTCTCCATTTGGCCAAATCCCCCTAAAGCTACCAATTTCTGAACTTGATCTTTTTTCGATCTAATCATGTCAGTCATCTGCTTCTCTTTCAATCTCTTGGCATTTGTGCAGTTGATCACAATTTTACTCAGATTTCTCTTCTCACACACACACATAATTATATGTGCCACCGGAAGACTGGCGAACAATGACTTCATCCATAGTCAAAACTCATTGAAACTCTGTGAAATTCTTAAAGGAGAAAGGAACGTGAATTGCTTACCAGTGCTTAGTCCTCTGGCAGTCATGAGAGGAAAAAAACAAAAGTAAATTCACCAACCCCCACGAAGAAAGAAAGAGAGAGAGAAAGAGAGAAAGAAAAAGAAAGAACGAAAGAAAGAATGGGCACGCTCCATTACAGGAAAAAACACATAATAAAACATCTAAAAGAAGTACTAACCCCCAAGTTACTTTTCCCAAGGCCTCCCTTATACAGTATGTATACAAAATATTAATATTCCATATCTTAATGGACATGCAGACAGGTATCTGTACTATAACAGTTGTTGCACAGACTCCAGCACAACAACATACATCCCATTGTACAGTGCTACGGAATATGATGACGCTATATGAAACAATAAATAATAATAACAATAATAATTCAATGTGTTAAGTAGCCAACCAAGCTCATTGTTATAACTGTGGCTGACCCCTTCACTCATGGCACTGTCTTTATGTTGCCTTGTATCATCATCGCTGAATGGCCATTTCCATACCTGACCAGTTTAAGACCAGTCATCCATAAATATCAGGGATGGAGGTGGCCAGCATCCAAATGGACCCTCAGGGCTGGCCACCTACTGAGAAATCTCCACATATTCCAACATGCTATTATTAAATAGCTTTTTGGCTACAGCCTCACTTAATTAATATTTCTTAGTAACAGTACTACACAACTACTACCTATTCATTGTACACTATTTTCATTATATACTTAGCACCTGTTTTATTTATATCTGTAGTACCAGAATGTTGCAGAATCGTGTGCATCTACATTGCTGGACTAATACGGCTACTCGTATCTACATTATTTATGTCCTTAAATACAGTCAATTATGCAGTTCTGATGGAAATACTTTAGACAACAAACTGTGTTGCAACAAGTTGGAATATTTCATTAATTATTTAAATGAAAATGCAGTAGCTTTGCTTTAAGAGGATTTATTTAACTATAGCACATTTCTTCACCAAAGGGCCAATCTAAACCTTATTGTGTATATTGACACGATGAGACACAATGCTTCCTGCCACCTTATCTAAACTACAGCTCATTATCTAGTGAAAAGACCCAACACTATGTTCAACTAATTAACTATCCTGACATAAAAAAGACATCACATTTTTTGAATTATTTTTAAAAAAATACAGTATGTGTAATTAATACACAGCTGAAATAACGAGCTACTATACCAAACAATCATTAACTTGTGTGGATGCTTATAACTTAACAACGTGTTTTCCTTATTATTTGGATATTGCGTTAGTTGCTATTAGCAACTATATATCTCAGTTCCCTTGTAATCTAAAAAAAAAAATACAACTTGTAATACTAAAGTTGGAGCCACTTTTTAGCAGAAACCAAAAATATATGTTTGGAAACAAGAGAACCAAGAAATCCTAAAGCCAGTTTTACAGTATCAACATACTATACAAAATTAAAATTCACAAACAAATCATTGTCTGCAGCATCTTTCTAACTCAAACATACCGTATGTGCTAGTTGTTCTAAATTTGAGACAAGTGACATTTACCGAGGGCATAGTAGATAATTGAAAAAGAAGATGCAGAAGTTAATATAGTAAAGGGATATAAACATGCATGAAAAATCCATATAGCTATCTAAGGCAAGACCAAGAGCTGATTAAGGTTTTTACCACAAGGGACATGGGCAGACTATATGGTTCTTATCTGCTGTCAAATTATCTGTTTCCATGAGATGACAAAGTTTTCGAAACATTCGTTAACATACTCACGCATCAGCAGCCAGGCAGCAATATACTGTATTTTGTTCATTTAACTGGAAAAGGTGTGAACACGAATTAGATGTAAAATCTTGCTCATGTAGCAATGTGTAGGAATCTAATTGATGTCACACATTTTCCCATGTTAGGTGTTAGACATATGTGATCAATTTTGCTCACTTGGAAATACTCAGTTATTCCCTTTACATTGATATGCAACATCACTTCCCAACTAGTCATGTCATATAAAGCAGATAAAGGTGTAGATGGTGAAGACGGTTGATACACCTTTTTTCAGTCAGTGAATCCAAGTGGAGTCCTGAGCTAACATTTACTGAAAGGCTCCTTAATTGATTGCAAGCTATATAAAGTAGTATATCAAATGGATTGCATGATGTAGTTTCTCATGTGTATTTTGCCAAGCAGAAGTTTAAACAAATCATAAAATGGCTTTGTATCTAACAAGCAAATTCATAAATGGCTTCTTGGTAAAGAGCTGTAAAAATGGAGAAAACCTGCATTTTTCAAGGGAAATAGAATTGATCTGCTAGTTATGTATGAAGACAGCTGTCCCATGCATTAAACATCAAATATTGTAGATGGCACAGTCATTTTAGGTACCGATGTGAAAAATAAAAATGTAAAGGAGACTGATAGATTCTAGTGTCTGGGACTGATGATTGCGTTAAGAGAATATAAATCATCTGAATTGATTTCTGCCTAGGTGATTACTATACCTATTCTAGTTTTATTCAACAAATATTTCCAACGGTTCTATGTGTATTAAATGCCTCAAGTAGTTATGTTATTATAAAGTGAGAAATGCAAGGGTGTATCTGGAGAAGTAAAAGAAAATAAGGGGTTTCTGTCAGGTAGAAATATGTTAATTTTAGGTATTGATCAAATGCTGACAGGGCCGTCATCAGGGGAGTACGCACTTTCCCAACCATACATTGCACAGGAGGATAGACAGGCAGTGGCGCCGAGAGTGCAAGATACATGGGAGGCAGGATTCAGCAAAGTAAGAGGGGCAGTAGAGTGTGTGTGTATTATCTATATTGGGTAGTGTGTGCATGCATAAAAGTGTGGTGTTAGCATGAGTTAGCGTATGGTGTTGTATGTGTTACTGTATGGAACTAGCATACTAGAGTGTGTATCAACACTATATGTAGTGTTAGAATGTGTATGGTTGTATGGGGTTATCATGTTTATGCATGAGCATATGATGTTACCCTGTGTGTGTTAGTGTGTTTTTGAGAATATGATGTTAGCATGAGTGGTTGTTGGTATCTATGCGTGTTAATTAACAGGATGGCCTTGAAAAAATACTGCACCCAGGGCCATGCCCCCCAACTGTCCTGATTTAGACAGGACAGTCCCTATTTTAGGTCTCTGTCTCACTGCCCCGCCTATCCCTTCCTCTGTCGCGCCTAGAAGGGGCAGAGGCGGGGTGAGGCGAGAGCCGTTCTCACCTCAGGCTCAACCTCTAGTCGGCTCCACATTAGGGAGCACAAGTTCTGTCACTTCAGACCTTGCTTTACTGCTCCCTAATCACTACCCGCTGGCGAATAATGCAGAGCACGGGGAGGTGACATCATCCCTGCGCTCTGCAGCAATAGCCGGCACGTAGTGATGAGGGAGCAGTAAAGGCCTTGCGCTCCCACCACAGGATGCAGGATACAGGATGAAGGAAGAGGTAAGAGATGGGGAGAAACGGGTGTAATGGCAGTGAATTTGAATGTATGTGTTTGTAAGCTTGTGGCTTTTTGCTTCCTTTTTGTCTGTCTTGTAGGGTTCTGGCCTTGTTTTTCGAAGATAATTTTGTTATATTTGCAATCCTGAATCTGAATGCGCAAGTCTACTAGCTTTACAGATTATCTATGTGCGCATATTTTATGGTTACAGAATTGTCCTGCCTGTAGATAATATCAATGCAAAGAAAGAATGAAGCATTCATAAAAGCAGTCCCTACATGACACAATTAAGATGCACATGTTGTATTGGGTTTTCCCAATTTTCCCTGGTTTCTCATTGTTCATTAGAAAAGTCTTCAGATTTTGTCTTGTTGATGTAGTTTTTTTCCACAGATATTTTAGTTTTCCTTTGATAAAAATCTTTATCTTTAACCTGCATTATGCTTTTTAAACTGTCTGGCTACACCACCCAAGGCATTCTTTAATCCCAAACCTACAAATGTCATTCAAGTGTGGATTACTTCTTATGCACAAAAATGGCCAAAGTTTTTAAGTCCCTTAGATGTCTTTAAATGATACCTGCCTGAGCCCTCTTAGACACTTTGCTTACAAGATGTTAAATTATAGGATTCAACATTCAATTAATGGATTCCCAGGATTATTGCTGAAATCCTACAGCCACACTTATTGACAGTTGATTATAGTAGTTTAATCACCAGATCTGGCAGTCCATTATTAGAGATCAATTTCTTAACTTCATTTCCAGGACAAACTGTCTTGTTCTATGAGGTTATCACAGCATCAATGTTGCTCCAAAATAATCCACTTTTAAAATGGCACAGTCTAACATTTCTTTATGAAACAATACTTAAGGTGCTTCCATTTGTACCTAATGATAGTCTAAGGAAAACACAGTGTTTAAGCCTTCATTATTGATAAACTGTATAATTTTAATTGATGATATGACGAATGTAACTAGAAACAACAGGGCGCCAAGCAACATGTCACACAGTGCAAGCTTTGCCCCTAACAGCTTGTGAGAGCCACATTTGTCCCGTAGTAATGTTGCATCTTTAGAAATCTAATGATTGGTGGTATTATAATTCCCTTTTTTATTGTTCATGAATTAGCGATAATAATAGAAGCAGTTGTTGGTTTTCATCTGCACAAATTATCAATAATCTCTAAAATCCAGCATTATCCAGGATAATTAACATTTTTCTAGACATTGTGTTTTGGCAGAGAAGGAAAAGCCAATCACTTCACATGTATCCCCTGTATAAACACTAATCTCTTGCGTCAACTAGGTGATACAAACCAGCCAGTCAAATAACACAGAATATTTACAGAGAAAACATCCCTAATGTCTGCTATACACTTTTTTAGAAAACTGATGAATGAGATCAGAAGAACTAGAGATTTTGTGTTTCAATTTAACAAAAACAAGGTGGCTGATATCATGATTAGTGCACATGCTTCGTGGCCATGCATGATGCATATAGACAGTTACTATTATTCACTTCAACAGGAAGACTATGCAACACCCCTACATCAGGGTCTATAAATAGGGGATCTAAGAAAGCTTTTCCTATTCAATTATAAAATCCACTGTTTCAAAAAGAAAAAAATATATAATTCCACCTATGACAAGGTGCATATATATATATATATATAATATATATATATATATATACAGTATAAATATATACATATATACACTATATGGACAAATGTATTGGGACACACCTCTTAATCGTTGAATTTAAATCAGACCCATTGCCACAGGTGTATAAAACCCAGCACCTATTCATGCAGTCTGCATTTACAAACATTTCTGAAAAAATGTTCTGAAGAGCTCAGTGAATTCAAGCATAATACTGTGATATTAGGATGTCACCTTTTTAACAATTCAGTTGTAAAAATTCATCCCTGCTAGGTATTCCTCGGTCAACTGTAAGTAGTATTATTGGAAAGAGGAAGCATTTAGGAACAGCAGCAACTCAGCCATGAAGTGGAAGGCCACGTAAAGTCGCTGAGCTGGGTCACCGAGTGATGAGGCGCATGGTGCGTAAAAGTCGCCAACGCTTTGCTAATTCCATAGCTGGAGAGTTACAAACTGCAGCTGCCATTAAAATCAGCACAAAAACTGAATGACGAGAGCCTCATGGAATGGGTTTCCAGAAGAAGCATCCAAGCCTCACATCACCAAGTACCATCCCAAGCACTGGGTCCAGGGGTTTAAAGAATACTGCCACCTGACTCCGAAGAAATATTCTCTCAGTATGTGACTGCAGTCGGCCTTAGCCATAGGCCTTAAAATGCGAGGGCTTTCTTCCTCATAAGTTTCTCATCACTTACAGATTTACATGATATAGTTAAGTATAAAGTATAAATGTAAATAGTAAGGAAAGAACACATCTCTTAGTTACATATACTGATTTTTCACAACCTTCATATATTTAACAAAAAGTAAAAAAAAAAACACACACACAAAACAGGTAAACAACCTCTATTGCATTTTTGGCCCACCAAATCACCATTAAATTCTCTAATTAACAAAGAACTGACTTATCAGACATTGATTAACACTGGTATATAGGATGATTAGATAGATACCTTTGCAACTGATCTTTACTGGAATAAACTGGATATTGAAAATTACGTTAGCCTGAATCATTTTAATTCACCAAATGAACCTTACTGGCAATGCTTAAAAGGTTCTGTAAGTTGCATAATCAGATAAACAAATCTTCTAAAATGTATTGTTTTGATGTGGTTTTAAAATATAAAATGTGTTGCTGACATACGAATTCCTGTAAATCAAACAAATATGTTTTTTTCATAAGAATACCTTGCACATGTAAGCTAATGGAGTTTCATTTGCTGAGTGTTGTCCTGTTTGTAACTGAACTAATCTGTTGACTATAATCCCCAGGGCTAAATCTGCAAATAAAGAATAACCCTTTGTTTTAGAAGCAATTTAAATTTTAGGAAAAAGGAGAAATCTTGGCTCAGTCATATGTCAAATGTCTTTGTTATCAACATGTAATGCCATATACCATTTGGTTTTGGTTTTGCCGGTTAACAAAATGTTTCTTTTTTACTCCTTTGATAAGGTAGTTTGGCCTCTAGAAGGATCAAGGCTGTTTTATATTTTCTTTCATTTACAGACCAAAGCTCTTAAGCACTTTTGCCATGTCTGATTTCTCTCTGACACTCATTTGGAGTACGAGTACAATGTATATATTGTAGGGTATATATTCTTCCGGAGAATCAGAGCATTATACAAAAAGAAATATTTGCTTTCGCTAACATATAAAAAGGTGG
>VKOC01027619.1:0-20008 GCA_009364415.1 Spea multiplicata
GTCCGTACCTATGCCCTATCTTTGAGCTAGGCCACTCCAATTTACCCCATCAGCCATTTTTTTATATTAGACACCCCTTGGGTATTTGAAGTGCTTTTATTTTAACTCTTTGTTGAGATTTTTGAGAAATTTTAGCACTTGCTCCAAACAATAAACTTTATTTTTTTTTTTTTAATACTTTTTTAAAAAAATTTCTACACATTTTGCTGGTACTGGATGGTTCATCTAGTGACATCACTGCATAATTATTTTTAAATGTTAGCACATTTTTTTTCCATTTTTTATTTTTTTTTTAATATTTTGCTAATCACATAGTGATTAGAAAGCTGGGCTCCATTGACTTGCATGGTTCAATGCAGTACCTGCATTCAACCATGCCGAGCCGCCGCCATCTTGCTGATGGCGATGAACACCGGCCGGCAGAGCGGCCACAGCCCATCTAGAGGTAAGTGTTTGGTGTCGCTGGATGCCTCCTGATCGAGGCATTCCAGCGACACCATTTAAGTTTAGGAGGTGATCGTTGATCGCCTCCTAAACACTTTTAAAACGGGCGGATGTGGCCTACCAAACAGTGTGAGCATGCTGCAAATACAGTGTGTTGGCTGTACAATGTATACAAAGAACAAAATACATGCTCACACTGTTTGGTAGGCCTCATACTATACATTTGTATTATTTGAGCCTGAGACTAGCTTAGCGCACCAACATTTTTTCTTTTCCCAAAACAAATGAAATGCAAACCGGTAGCATTGTGTATTGCGAAGAAGGAAAAGGGAGGAAGAAGAAAGAGAAGAAGAAAGAGAGAGAGAGAGAAAGAAAGAGGGGAGATGGGAGGGTCGAGTTGATCCCCATGGACGTCCTGAATGGTGCTAAAGGTGTAATAGAGGCGTCACTTGGTCTTTGTCGGCAAATGCAGAAAGCCATGGTTCCCAAATTGCCTCAAACTTGTGCATGGCATCGTGAAGTTTCGCTGTTATTTTTTCCATGGTGATTAGGTGCCATATATTGGATTCGATTTCCCCTGACGTAGGAGGGCTTCCCTTCCATCTGCGTGCCACGGCTTGTTTGACAGCCGCACAGACTCTATGTATGAGTCTGTGGTTATATGTAGAAAGATCCGGCATGTCCACGTCCATCACTAGCAACGCTACTTCAGGAGATTCCGGTATGTGTGAATGTAAAGCCTGGGACAGTTGCTGAAAACAATGTTGCCAGAGCGGCGCTACAAATTTACATGTCCACCACGCATGGAGATAAGAGCCCGTCTCCCCACAGCCCCGAAAACACTGGTGATCGCTCCCGGAACCCATGTGAGAGAGCCTCGCAGACGAGAGGTACCAATGGGCTACCGCTTTGTAGAGACGCTCCTTGACTGTTGTATTGATGGTAATTTTATGCATGGTCTCTGCAGCACCATCCCAATCTTCATCAGGGAACTCTTTGTGGAGATCTCGGTGCCAACTCTGCCTGTATGTAGGGGAGAGCCAAACTTGATCGCTAAAAAGTGGTTATAATGGGAGGAGATGGAGTGGTGTAGGCGTTTGCGGTATAAAAATCTCTGTTCAAACAGCGTCGGTTCAGCTACATATCCCCGTTCAAGTAGAGTCTGCATAAAGTGTCTGATTTGCAGGTAGCGGAATAATTCCCGAGGTAGGATGTGCTTGGTGTCGCGCAGGGTATGGTAAGGTATTACCTTGACTCGTTGTATCAACTGGCCTGCTCTAGCTAGTCCCGACTCTATCCACCATATGAATTTCGCAGGTTCAAGGCCCTCTGGGAAAGCTGGGTTATGTATTATGGGGGTCAAGGAGGACGACCGCTCTGTGAGGCGTAATTTGTGGAACCAGACCATTTTTTATTCAAAGTAGTAGAACTGGGTCACAAATATGGGGGCCATGCCTTTTACATTTACCACACATCATTTTCTGCTAAGGCTGCTGCATCTTTATACCCCAAAGACAAATATTACATATTTATTCCCATTCACATAGATGATACTGTAAGGTAAGCCAATATTTTTCACCCTCAATATCCAGCATCAGACTGCATTGACAGAGACTAGGATATGCCCCATTATTTGGCCCCAGGGGTGCACTACTGTGGGTGCCAGGGGTGCATGGCAGTCTGGTGACCCAATAACCACTAGAAGACACCACAGTGGCCAGCAGAAGCACGCAGAGAGGGTGCGAGCTGCAGTAAAGACAAGGCTCCACACAGCATAATAATGAGAGGAATGGATAGCTGTGTTAGCTGCATGGATGATAGGATAGGCTGATTGAGCATGCGTTAGTGTATAGAGCCAGCATGTATGTTATCATATAGTGTTAGCATGTGTGAGTGTTTGTTGTGTGCATGTTACTCTATGGTGTTAAAATGTCTGTGTATGTTAGTGTGTATGTTAGCATCTGGTGCTAGCATGCATGTGAAGGTGGGTGTAAGTGTAGGGTTTTTGTGTGAGTATGTGTATCACCTTATGGTGTTGCAAATGAGAGAGATAGTGTATGCGTGTGTAAGTGTATAAAAGTGTGAAAGTTAGTAGGTGTTAGTAGGTGTGCTAGTATGTGTGTTTTTAGTTACTGGAGAATGTCTCCAAAGAAATACTGCACGCGGACAGAACTAATCCCAGGCTCACCTGTCCTGATGTCTCATGCTTGGGAGGTATGGACATTCCATCCTGTTGTCTGCTAATACTGAAAAGGCGTTTGCTGCTGTAGCCTGGCCATTTTGTATTTTTATTTAGAGTAATAAATAGTAGTTAGTGTAGAGGTGTCATGTTCTGCCCAGGCTGCGGAGCTGCATTTCTGCATTTCTGTCTTGCTTCTGTTTTGCTTCGATCCATTCCCTTTTGCTTTGTTCTGATCTTCCATTCCTTGCTTCTGCTTCAGCTCTTTGCTTCAGCTCTGTTTCCTTTATAAGGTGTGCCCCACCTATGTGTTCTGTTTGTCTCAGTCTTCAGTCTAAAGGTATGTATCAGTGCTATGTGTTTGGCTTACATGTTTGGTTTGTTTCGTACCACTGTCAGCAGGGATTAGCGTTAGGACCCACCGTCATTGGAGTACTTTGGCGTAGTGGTGGGCTAAGCATACTATGGCCATATCATGTGACGGAATCTCCAATTGTTATCAATCAGTCTTAGGCTAGTTTCTGTATTCATGTTTGTGTGTCTCTTATGTACCTTTGCCCTTCTCCCTTGTATCATCTGAGGATTCTGGTTCCTCACTCCTTCTTCCCTGTCCTTTGTTGTTCCCTGTATCATCTATATCTTGTCTAGTAATGTTTATTCCTTGTCTGGTTCACTGTAGTGCCCTGTAACATGTATGTCTTGTCTAGTAATGTTTCGTGCCTGGTCTCCCTGTCCCTTGCTTGTTATGTTTCTGCTATACCCTTTTGCTTAGCTCCCATACTCCCAGCCTGCAGCATCCTGCACGTGATTCCAGTGATATGCTTCATGCCTGCTCCAGGATGCCTGCAGGATATATCTTCACTTCATCCGCTGCCTTTATCAGGGCGCTGGTGTTTGGCTGCACAACCCTAGGTGCTCAACACCTGGGTGAGTGTGGTCACCCTGCAACCAAGCCCTGTCCAAACTCCATTACTGCACTGTGACTCCTGCATACAATCTTCGGGCGCGCTGGGTCCTTTCAGTCATCGGCGTGGACCCAGTCTGTGACAAGAAGAAGCTTGAAGTCCACAGAATTATTTCTTATTTCTGTACTTTTATTTAATGTAAAAATGTCTTTATTAACGTAAAGAATATTTACTTTACTGGGGAGGTGGTAGATACGTAGAACAGCCTCTCAGCAGAAGAAGCTTAATGTCCGGAGAAGCCCTGATATTTGTTCTTTTATGTAATGTAAAAATGTCCTACTTAACGTAAGGAAGATTTACTTTACTGAGGGCATGTGTTCATAAAGGAGACCCTAAGGACCTTTAATTTATCAGTATAGAAATAGTCCAAAAAATTTGAAAAGGAGGGGACCATATGCTTCATATAGGACAACGTGAGATTAAATGGGTGTATTTTTTATACATTTTATTTTAGGTATTATCTCATATGACTGAGGCCAAGTCAACTATTGTGACTTATTTAAGGTTTTATTGGTGCAATCATAGGAATGTATGTGGAATTCTCTGTTTACGTATATATTTTTCCGGTGTACATATTATATTTTGTTTTGTATAGCGGTATGATGTATTCATTATTTAGATAATAGTGCTCTGATAATGCGTTATTGCAGGAGTACTATAATGTCAATCTGAGTGCAATACTACTGCAATGTGTTTGTTTAGCTGTGTACTATCTATGACCAGGGGAGGGCTGGCAGCCTAAGGCCTGGGGGGGCAAGTCTAGTCAAGTGGCCCCTTGCGCCACCGAATCAGCACACCATCCATGCCCATCTTTTCCTGATTTTGTAACGCATACTGATGTAATGTGATGGGACTGTGTGTAAAAAAAAAAAAAATGATGTTTAATACATTAAAAAACAGCTAATCTTAACAAAATAAAATATAAATATGGAAAAATTGGACCCTAGGCATTTCTTTGGGCCCCTGCCTGTAATCATCCCCAGAGTCCCTTTGTCCCTGATTCACTAAGCCACACCCCTGTTTTACTTACTCCCTGTAGTTCAGGTATAGAAACAACACATGTAAACAGCATGTGCATGTATAGATCAACTGAAAAAGAAATACAAACTCTGTATTTGCAGGTATACATAAATAATGTATGGAAAGATAGCATAGCACATACAACAGAATAACACACAAACCCAGCTTTGCAGGTACAGATCAACTAAGCCCCTTACCTACAGTGAAGAGAATACTTTATGCTTCAGCATACAAAGACATTTTGGAAAATTATATGCTCCCAACTTTATGGAAAGAGTTTGAGGAAGGTCCTTTTCTATTACAGGATTACTGTGCCTCAGCGCACAAAGCAAGGTCCATAAAGACATGGCTGGATGTGTTTGGTGTGAAAGAACTTGACTATCCTGCACCACACCTTGACCTTAACCCAACTGAAAACCTTCGGGATAAACTGGAATGGAGATTATGAGCCAGGTCCTTCTAGTCCAACATCAATGCCTGACCTCACAACTGCTTTACTAGATGAAGAGGCAAACATTCCCACATAAACACTCACATGTCTCTTGTTGCGGATTGGAGTCCACATTTCCCTAACAAAACCTGGGCAGTGGTTGAATCCAATTGATGTCTTCCATGAATTAGATTTATGTGTTTAGATGGACTGGGGTGCATAGACTGTATACTTCACATTAAGCATTTGTGACAGATGTAAAAAGTGGTTAGGTTTTACTACATTCCCCTCACCATGTATGCCATGTTTGCCAATCCCTTGGTGGCATATCTGCACGCTGGTGTATCATTGCTCCGTACACCTGCTCTTGGGTAAGGGATGCTTTCAAAAAATATTCCTTCAACTATTTCTTCTTACTGACAGAAGCAGAACACCTAACCTCTATATGTTTTTTTTAGAATAAATTATCCCATTTGTTAAACGGCAGAGGTCAGGCCCACTCTTACAAGCTTAGAACATCTATTGATGGAGAAAAATTGAGAAAACCCCATTATTTTCCATCTTATATCCATTTTTTGTTGCCATGAGGCAGTCTTTTAGCATAATTCTGAAGAAACAATATTTAGTTTATATATGAGAGTAATGGCTGAGGTTTTACGCCTGTGTGCCTATGCTTGTATGTCCCCTCATGTCCTTATTTTTGTCTATGTACCACCCTGTGTGTCCCTATATTCATAGTGTACCACTGTATTTCACTACGTGCATGTGCCCCCTATATGTCACTATGTTTTGTGTTCTGTACATTCAAGGAATGGTTAATGCACCACATACCTTTTAAAAATAATCTTCAATGTGTCTGGAAGAACTTAAGTATTCCAAAAATCTGCAAAAACAAGTCCTACACAGAGCTTGAAAAGGAAAAGAAAAATGTAAAAACCCAACACAACAAGAAGGTCTCAATAACAGCAAATTTCCAACAATTACATCAATAACAAACTTCGCCATCCAATCAGTTTAAAATCAAAAAATCAAACCCACATTACACTGTTTTTTTAATGAAAAGATAAACATAATGAAATGGTAAAATTAATTAAAAAATACCTGAAGTAATAAAAACAAACACCTTCTCCACCCCCCAAAACCACTAATCCCACAACAGACCATCTCAAGGCAGCACATCCACATGTAACCCCACGAACCCCCAAAATCATCACTACTTCAAACATTAATTCCACATGCCCTAAAAAGATCAAAACAAGCAAGTCACCATCTCACCCCAGAACCCCCATCCAAAACTCACACGATAGCATCATGCCATCTTGTGACAAGCATTAGCAATGAAACTAATTGAACCACAGTAAAATCATTTCACAGATACTAACGTAAATGTATATAATACACAATTCAAAATGCAGAAAATGATCACAAATTAAACAAAGGGGCTCAAATGTACAAAAACAATGGGAAGAAAAACTTCCCCAGTTCAACAAAGAGGCCTACACTGCTCAGAATGAGCTCTAGGAGGGGGAGTCAACCTGTCAGGGTCATTATAATGTGACTGTTGACCAGTTTCAGTATATATATATATATATATATATATATATATATATAAAATTTCACTCCATCTGTTTCACTATATGATATATGCATTGCACTATATGATATATGAAAAATTTCAGTATATTATATATGCGTTTCACTATATGATATATATGTTTCAGTATAAGATATATGCGTTTCAGTATATGAAACATGCGTTTCAGTATATGATACATGCGTTTCACTATATGATATATACGTTTCAGTAATAATAATATAATATATCAGTATATAATATATGCATTTCTGTATACAATATATGCGTTTCATTATATGATATATGCGTTTTACTATATGATATACGTGAGATAAAAAACTGAAATAACGGCCCCTCATACATTGGGTCCCCAGCATTAAACTGAACACCCAAAAAAAATCGACATTGCAGAATCAGTCACATCGACATTGTAGAACTTCCACAAATATATGAGGTAAAATGTCCTTACTTACTAGAATTTATGTAGATTTTGCCTGTGTATGAAATATAATCTCTCTCATAGTACTGTAATTGCATTTTCTATGAGCACTATCTTTTGCCATGCTCAATTCACTTACTAGTGAAGAAGACAAAAGATTAACAGCCAGTCACCGATCGTTAATCATAATGTCGCTGGATTTTTTTTTTTTTTTCCAAGCTGAGAAAGTAAAACTGATATGTTCTGTATTACAAATACCTGACAGGTGGGGCTTCAATATAAAAAGGGTGAGGCTCCTTCTTGTACTGCAAACAAGAATAATTACCAATAGAGTGCTAAAGGGAACAGTCTCGGAGTAGAAGACATATCACACAGTAAGTTATATTTAGTGTTTCATGACCAGATGTTCAAATGTTGTCTTTGAGCTTTTATCTTAAGTATTCATAACAAAGGACAAGGAATGCTGAAAAGAAGGGAAATAAAGGAAAGTTGAAAGCCATGCTTGTGTAATGAAGAAATTAGTTTGCAAGCAATTTACATGCTAGGCAGTATTTTTTAATGTGTGTTTTTTTGTAAATTATAAATGCATATCTTCCATATTTGATAGTGTAGAGTGAACTATCAGATAATATCCCCATAATGTTATAGAAGAATAACATTGCTACTGGAAAGAAGCAGATATATTTTTAATTTAACGCTCAATTGTATTATCACAGTATGTTAGATTTAAGGGGACTTTGAAAGATCAATATTCCCATTTTTTTGCTAGCCAAGTACAATGTTTTGTGGCTGTTTCCATTACCACATGTGAAAAAGTTGGCTGGTGTGCAAGTTTAATTGAAACTCATTTGACCTAACAACTACAGAATGCTTTGGACGAATAACTTGCGGTACAATTGAATAATCTGCTACATAGATGCATAACCATGTTTAGCACTTAGGAAGGTGATATACGTGAGAGAAGCACCACAGAAATGTAAAGTACCTGCTGGTTACTTCATATTTAGTATCCAAATTGTTCTTTAAAATAATGTTTTTCTCTTTTACACTGACAGGTGTTTAATCACATCATTAATATGAATATACGGCTCCTAGTTTTGGTAACTTGGATCTGGTTCTGTATATATAGCACAAATGGTACGTGAGGCATTTAGCATTAAGTATGGACTTATATTTATAGTATACTAAAAATGTTAATGCATTCTGAACCACCATTATGTTTGCTGAAACTGTCTTGAAGCTCTGTATCATCAATTCAGAATGTACATTATTGAGCGATCAGTAATTGGTTTTACTTTTTAAAATAAGTCGTTGAGATTAAAGAACTGCAACCAAAGCAGTTGAAAAGTGCATTTGATAAAAAAGTAACTTAATGTAAAAAGTATTTATAGCACTGTTGACTGTCCAAAGCGTAAATAATGGATATCTTTTTACATTATATTATTGTGATATTACATTTAAATATATGACTCAAATACACACATTAATCTATGGTACTACTATCCATGGGTTGACAAACATATATTAATGTGAGTTTTTTCTGTAGGAGACATGGAAGATTGCTGCCTGTCCTATTCCAAGGTGCGAAATCACAGAATTTTACATAAACACATCCGATATTACCACTTACAAGACATCAGTGAAAGCTGTAACATTAGGGCAATTGTGTGAGTATCCTTTTACCAAAAGCATTATGTACATGAAGTGAACAATGCACTGCATACGTTATGTTTGCTTGAGGAAGGAAAAAAGGAGTAAGTAGACAGAGAGTCTGTATGTCATCATTTTCTGATTTATGTAAATGAAACATGGATTGGGTGGAAGATAAGTAGTAATAAAAGAACTGTGAAATATAACACCTGATTTTAACTGATCCGTAGCACAGTTACAGACTGATAAAAGAGTGTCAGACAGTGACTGTTAGCTTAGCAGAGGCTAGGAATGATGCTTTTTGCTAAAATACAATACTGCGAATTAATTAAAGTAATAATAATTCATTTTAGTGCAGGAAATTTACTGGTGTGGGGTGGATTGGAGAAGCTGTAGTGTACTACTGTAGGGTATGTATATCATTTTGCCACTTAAAAGAGCTGCATCAAACATTTTTCCCAATTTATTTTAGGGCAAAACCTCTAGCTTTTGGTCAACAAAAAGTAGGCATTTGACTGTGCTGGCACACAGTGTGACTGTTTTTCAGTTTTTTAAAATTGATAACCTGTTCCTGTGTAGTTTAACCCCTTAACCCCTTCGTCACAAGGCTGATTTTACTTTTTGTAACCTTCGTGACAATGGCCGTTTTAACATTTCTGTGCTGCTCGTGTTTCGCTGTAATTTTCTTCTTTCCCGTTTACTGAACCCACACACATTAGATATTGTTTTTTTCAGGACAAGAAGGGCTTTCTTTAGATGTATTGTTTTGATTGTATCATATTATTTACTATTAAAAAAAGTATAAAATATGTTGAAAAATTTAGAAAAAAATGACTGTTTAGTTGAAAAATCTTTTACTCATCTATAAAAGGTAATGAAAAAACCTGCTAAATAGATTCTACTATTTGTCCTGAGTTTAGAAATACCCAATGTTTTTATGTTTTTTTGCTTTTTTCTACCCATTATGGGGCAATAAGTACAGGTAGCGTTTTGCTATTTCAAAGCCATTTTTTCCAAATCTGGTAATTCTTCCCCCCCATGTGCCATTTCGGGTATATTTGAAGCCAGCCAATGCAATTTACCCCATCAAGTCATATATTTTTGAAAACTAGACAGCCCAGGGTATTCCAAATGCTAGTATTTTAACCCTTTCCAAGCACTAATTCTACCATCAGCCTTTGTCAAACTTTATGGTAGTAATTTTTTTGCATTTGTTTTTTCACACACATTTTACTTCAGGTATGAATAAACAGGTTCTGGTATATGTCACAATAATAAGACACCTCAATATGTGTTTAGCAACATCTCCTGAGTACAGCGATACCTCACATGAATGATTTTACCTGGCTGTTTGGGGGCAAAAGGGCCACATTTGGGGCATGCGCATTTTTCAATGTTGAACTTTGGCATTTGGGGATCCACTGCCCATGCCCTATTTGGTACATCTTTGAGCCGGGCCATTTCAGTGTGCCCAACAAAACCATATATTTTTGAAAACTAGACACCCCAGGGTATTTTAAATGCTGGTATTTTAAATCTTTGCATGCACACATTTTACCACCAGAATTTTTTCAACGTTTGCAGTAGTATTTTTTGTGCGTATTTTTCCCCCACACACCTACTTTATGTATGAATTTACAGCTCCTGGTTATGCCGCTGTCACACGACACCCCAGTATGTGTTCAGCAACATCTCCTGAGCTCTGTGATACCCCGCATGCATGGGTTTGTCATTTTTGGGGGGAACTAAAAGGCCATATTTGGTACGTGTGCATTTTTCTAATTGGAAATTAGATGTGTAAACCCCCCCGTGTTATTTGGGACATTGTTGAGCCCGGCCAATTCAATTTACCCCATCAAATCATAACTTTTTTAAAAGTAGACACCCCACGGGCATTTAATATGCCAGTATTTTAACTCTTTCCATGCGAGAATTGTTTTAAGCTAATATGCTAATTTTAGGACTTGCTCACAAAAATATATTTTTTATATATATTTTATTTATTTTTTATTTTTTTTTTTCATAAACTGTTTTATTTGGTGTACAGAAGATCAGGAAATACATGAACACAGGTCCATATGGTACAAGTAAATGTGTTGAGCAGATACACAAACAATCATGCAGTCAAATTGCGGACAAAAAGAATACATACGTGAGTGTACAAATTTGGTCACTTATCAAAGTAAAGGTAAGGCGATATATAGGAACCAAATCACCGTGAGTATTGCAGATTGACCCAGGTAAAACTGAGCATGTGTGCAATGTGACCTACCAAGTTGGTATAACCATAAAAAAAAAAACCCCTCCTAATCTTCCAGCTAAAGATGGCCATATCAAGATGAGTATGTAAATAGGGAAGAAAAGAATGGTAAGATCGCATATGTACCACCGTTAAATATTTTTTTTGTGTGTGTGCACTTCCTATGTTGTTAAGTGTTAAAATGAGCCAGTACAAGTAATAGCGGATAACATAGAGAGAAACAGGAAACCCGTGAGGTACTGGTAATTTGACACCAAGAAAAATTAATAAAATAGACAAATAAAATTAACCTTTCGAAACCGGGCTATGGAGGTAGGTAACACAGAGCTGTTATAATTATTGGCTGAATCATAAGAAGGTCAAGATGTATCCGGGTCAAGGATATGTCAGAGAGAGAATGTCGGGCACGGAAGCCCACAAAGATAATTAGAAAGAGAATGATAGAAAAGAGGGGTCAGGTGCCATTAGAAGTCAATGTACGGGAGCAAAACCAAGTCGTGTGTGTGAAAACCAGAGCGATCTGTGCTCTGAGTTTAGCCGAGAGGGTGTCTATGAAGGGTTCCCAGATGTCAAGGAATTTTTCTCCCCGCCTTTCCTTATCCTGAAGGACTAGGGTCCATTCTAGTAGCATCGTCTTCGTAACTTTATTCCTCCAGTAGGCAAGTGAGGGTGCCAGTGGGTTTAACCAGTGATCTAAGATAGCCTTGAGTGCAATGGTAATCAGATGATCTAACAAATGTATTCGGTGTTTCTCTTTGATATCTAACTTATCGTATACTCCCAACAATGAATCCAGAGTGATGACAGGAGGGCGACACCCCACTATATTGCCCATTCTGGAACCCACCCCCTCCCAAAAAGACAACAGCTTAGGGCAATTGAATAGACAGTGTTCTAGGTCAGCCGATACCAAATTGCATTTGCAACAACGTGGCTCGGAAGAGGGAGCACTCCGAGAAAGTTGTCGGGGAGAGATGTACGTTCTATGGACAAGTTTGAGAGTAGTGTCCTGGAACCAAGAAGCCTGTAGGTTTTTCAGTCGTCTAGTGTACGCATGTAGTAAGTTGTGAGAGGTATAAGAGGCATCTCGGTGTAGGAAAGCCCACCTGGCAAGCCCTGATTTGCAGTCGGCATAATTCAGTGGTTTAAAGATTGCCCTGTAAAGCGTTGAGATGGACACTTTACATTGATAAGAGGGGCTCAGTAACACTTCTAATACGTGGTTATGTTGGGAGGGATGCATGAGGTGCAGCGTTTGTTGCAAGTAATGTTTAGCTTGCATGTAGGGCCAAATGTGAGAAGGTGGCAAGGAGTATTTTTCCTTAAGGGCTGGGAAAGGAAAACATGTTTTAGAGGAAGGGTTAAATATATCAGAGAGCAGGTTGAGTCCTCTAGCCTTCCAAAGCGGTCACAGTCCATCCAGAGGTAAGTGTTTGGTGTCGCTGGATGCCTCCTGATCGCGGCATTCCAGTGACACCATTTAAGTTTAGGAGGTGATCGTTGATACTCGGCCCTTACCATATCCACCGCCTGTCCGCCACTGCTGTTCTTCCGAGCACCCGCGTGTAGTAGGCACTCACGAAGAATCCTCCTCTGTAGGTCCTCTTCGTTCCCCAGGAGGGGAACAGAAGGCGGATGCGCTCACCACGCCCCCTCTTATCCCCTGCCTCCATGGCGACGAAGGGGCGCATAGTACGTGACGTCACCTACCGGGGGCGGGCGGGGAGCGGGAGGTTTAAAACCGAGCACTGACTTCTATTCAGTGCTCGGTTATCGTGTGTTCAGAGCTCACTGCTGTGAGCAGTTATTATGGAGGATTTCTCTGAGGCCCACAATTCCGTAGTGGATGCCTGCAATACTCTCACGTCGGAAGTTGAGGCACTTCGTTTGAAGCTTAGCGATCTCGAGGATCGCTCTCGGCGCAACAACGTCCGCATTCGAGGCATTCCAGAGGACGTCGCTCCGGAACAACTGAGAGCCTATACGGTTTCTCTAATCAAAACCTTATTGAACCTCCCGCACTCTGAAGAAATTAAAATTGACCGCATTCATCGTTTGCCTCGGCCGAAAACGCTCAAGGGCTCACCACCTCATGATGTCATTTTTCGTCTCCATTTCTATGAACTCAAGGACGCTCTGATGTCCAAGGTGAGATTCGTTCGCAATATTCCCGACCAATACGCTCACTTGCAGTTCTTCAATGATTTATCTTCGTACACCTTACAACAACGAAGATCTCTCTCAGTTGTGACTTCCACCCTACGCTCTCACAAAATCCTGTACAAATGGGGCTTCCCTACTCGCCTACTAATCGCGCATGATGGCCTGCAACATGTGGTTAAATCCCCCAAGGAAGGTCTGAATTTACTGACGGCCTGGGGCCTAGATATTGTGCAACCCCGAACCCCATCTGCTCCGGTGTCCACAACATCCCTGGCATCGTCTCCAAAACGTTTGGCCCGTGAATGGACTGTGATTCCTTCTCAACGCTCGAATCTTCAGGATTGATTACCTGCTCTATGGATGGCTCCCTAACCATTTTCTTTATCCCCCCCCCTTTTTTTTTTTTTTTTTTTTTCTTCTCACCACTTATTGCTTGGACAAGTGCTGGCCGCTTTGGAGAATTTGGCTCTATTTCTCCGCTACTGCAGGGACTACATCTCTCCATGCCCCTTCGACCGTCTATCTGGACATCATCGGCGGACCGGCCTGCTATGTGTTCTGATCTCATAGGTCCCGGCTTGATTTATGCGTGAGACTTTTTCTGATTTTTCTTACTGCCGATTTCTCTGTTGCCCCCCCCCTATTTTATTAATTTATTTATTTTTTCTTTCTTGTTCCTTGTACTATGTGACATATGTTTTAATGTCTTTTATGGGTTTCCTCACAGTCGCACTATGCTTGTTTCGGCCCCTCTCCTTTGATGTGGGCTTCCACTGGAGTTCCGCTTTCAGAGCTATGTGACCCCGCTTCAATCCTTACACTACACACACGTTAAGGTTTCTTACGTCGTCATTTTGTTTATTACCGCTTAGCCGTATTTTCTCGTTTTTTTTTTTTATGTTCACACCGTGCTGGAGGTCTCCCTCCTGCTCTTTGTGATCTCTATTTCCAACACACGAAGCCTAATTTCCTTGGGTTTCTCCTAGTTGGAGTTCCCAAGGTCTTGTTACTGCCTCCCCCTTCCGCGGTCAATTCTCATAGGCCGCAAGTTGGGAGTTTAAATTGTTTGCAGGTTCTCCCTCAGTGTTGTATCCTTATTACCTCCTCCATGTTATTAGTCTTTTTTTTTAAGGTGTTCAGCTTTTGCTGTTCCTTCTATGGTCCACATCGACCTAGCTCTTTATGTTGGTTATTTTTTTTAAAGTGCTCTGACTTGATGTTCTTTTTAGTCATGATATTGTGCTATCTTTTCACATGCTGCTGTTTATACATGGACCGGGCGCGTTTTTCAGTGTTACCCATGTATGCGGTCTTCCCCGGGGGTCTCGGTCACTCTCCTCCAGTATGTGCCATAACCCTAAAGATTTGTATGTATTTTTTATTATTCACTTACACGCGTGGATTAGCCAGCACACAGAGTGTGCGGTTATTTATTGTTTCTTTTAATTTTCTTTGTCACTAAATCAGCAGTGAGGTCTGGTTTTATAACACGCAGCACCGGCACATTTGTGTTTATTATTGGTTTTATTTTATACTAGCTCATCACTTAATTTCTGATCTCCCGTGCAGCGGCAGGGATGTGTCCCTGATACTGCAAGAAGGGCTGCAGGTACGTCCATAGGGGTTTCTTGAGAGGCGTTTTTTGGACGTCCCGGTACGCCCATAGAGGATTGAAGGGGTTAAGATTGTCCTGGATGCATTTTCACATTGTTTTACCCTGCGCTTCCCCACCTGCGTCCATTATCAACCAATGAAGGGAAGCCGATCTTCATTGAACCTTTAACTCCTGGCACGATCCTACCGATTCCTGTTCTCATTAAACCCTGCTATGCTACAAAGACTTAAGGCAGGCTAGAGGCAGTGACTTGTATGGGAGGAACCAGGGACCAGGGAGATTAGCTAAGAGATATTTATGAAGACAAACACGAAGAAACAAAGATTCTTCCTGTTCTTTTTCGTCGTTTTGTACATTTAACCACCCCCATATTAGTTTATTTGGTTTAAACAATGAAAACGCAACATTCATGTTCATTTTCATGTTCTCCCAAATACAAATTCCCAAGTCTAACCCATTGTATGAACCTTGTGCTGATATTGCTTCAAGAGGCAGTTTGGAACTCTGTAGTCAGTGACGCTATAGAGTATAGGCATTTTCTACACGCTTCAACACTCGGCGGCTCATGCTGTGAGTATGCATGGTCTACCTCTTCGTGGCTGTGTTCACAATAATAGAACTTACAGTGCACCAGGGCAATAAATCATACAAAAATTGTAATAAAACCTTGCTCCCTAGCATGCTTTTTAGCACACCCCATAATACAAAAGTGTCCCTCTATGGCCATTTCAGATGTTGGGAGGGGTGTCTCACAAGACCTGCCTCTATAGAAGACTACAGATGTAAATGGTGTGAAACCTGTTAGCAGTGGGTATAGCTAAAATATCTATACTCAATATTTGGAATTGCTTGGGGGGGGCGTGGTTAACCGCCAAGCAAGATGGCCACTTAAGCTCGGAGCTCCGCAGCCCATCTCCGCTATTTTGCACTAAAACAGCAGCTTCTTCTACCTAAAGACGACATGGGGAAACATAACAAGCTCCCTGGGACTCCCAGATCACAACCACAGAAGGACAAACATGCACTCACCTCTGTGAAAAAGTATTTTCTGGGCCCCCCAGACCCCGACTCTGTGGACTCACTTTCTAAGATGGCGCCTTCTCCCGCCAATTTCCATGAGGAATATGCCGAGGACAACGCTTCGGAGATCTCGCACACCAAAAATCCGACATTACTGCAGGCCCTCAAGCTCCTTCCTACCAAAGAGGAAATGATCCCATTGATAGAAAAAGCTACCCAAAGCATTCAGGACGCGCTATCCGATCTCAAATCCGACGTGCGCCAGCTTGGCGACAGCGTGTCTGTCACGGAGGAAGATACTGCTCGAATCAAAGGCACGGTGGATTTATTATCAAGACAACTTCAAACTCAAGCAAATTCGGTCAAACAACTCTCATGCCGCCTGGAAGACTTGGATAACTGGAGCAGAAGAAATAACCTCCGGGTTCGAGGGCTGCCGGAGTCGCTCTCACAGGAGGAAATCATACCCACCTTACAACTCCTATTCAATGAACTACTCGAGCAGCTGACACCCCAATCAAATTTGGCACACCGAGCTTTGCGCCCCGGGGGGGATCCATCAGGTCCTCCACGGGATGTTATCTGCCGCCTCCACGACTATCCGGTTACGATATTACGATATTCGGCGGTGACCTAAATATGGTCATGGATCCCAGGATAGACTGCTCTGAAGGCAAATCTCACTTACGTTACGCTCAGATAAAAAAGGTTATACGACTGTTATTGCTTAACCAACTGGCAGACTCCTGGAGGTCCCAACACAACAGACTATACATTCTACTCCCCGCTTCACACCAGATATACTCGGATTGATGCTCTAAACATCTCGCACTGGCATCTTTCTTACTTACGCTCATCATCCATAGGCCCAGTACCTTGAGCGATCACTCTCCCATACATATGACCCTATGTATTCCGCCCTCTCCCCCCAAACATTTTCAATGGCGTCTTAATGACAATCTGCTTAGCTCCCCACATCATGTAGAGGAGTTTACTAACCATTTAACCCACTACTTCACAGACAATACTGTGGAAGAAACCCCCATACACACCCTATGGGAAGCCCACAAGGCTGTAATCCGCGGCCAGTTCATAAAATTGGGTGCTAAATTGAAACAAGCAAATCAGGCGGCCATGGTCACGCTCTCCCGTCAAATTGCAGAGCTGGAACTTCGACACAAACTCTCTCTACCCCCGGCGATCCTTGACCAGCTGAAGCTATTGCGAAAATGCTTATCAACCCTTCTTGACTCTACAGTCCAACGACACTTTCTCCTCACCAGAAGCCGATTCTACGAACTAGGTGACAAGCCTGTAAACTCCTGGCCCGGGCCCTGCGGGCCAAACAGGCTTCCACACACATACATAAGGGGAGGTGCACCACAAGATAGCTATATATGCAGACGACATGTTATGTACAATTACAGACCCTTTAACCTCTGTCCCACAAATCGTCTCTGAATTGGAAACCTTCCAGACCCTGTCAAACTATAAAATCAATATTCAGAAATCGGAAATCCTGGGGAATAATATCGACCCCTCAGTCCGTTCGCAACTCGCACGCACATACCCATTTCGATGGACGCCCAGTTCCCTCACCTATTTGGGCATTCACATTTCTGCCGACTCCTCTGAAGTTTATAGCCTTAATTATTTGCCTCTGTTGTCCTCTATACCCACTGATCTTCACCGGTGGACATACACTCATATATTGTGGTTTGGGAGAATGGGGTTAATCAAAATGAATGTTCTCCCTCACCTCCTGTACCTTATCCAGGCACTCCTGATCTTTGTCCCCCGCGCTTTTTTCTGATCCTGTCACAGGACCTTCGTCAGGTACATATGGTCAGGTCGGGCTCCTAGGCTTGCTTACTTCCACCTGATATACCTCAAATCCATGGGAGACATGGGTCCCCCGGATTTCAAGGGATATTGGATAGCCTCCCACCTTCGGGGGACCCAATAGCAGAATGGTCTCACGACAAGGACTGCCATTGGGTCCAAATTGAGAGTTCCCTGTTCCCTCATCCCATTTCAGCTGTCCCTTGTATGGACGCCAAATTTAGAGTCCCATTACTCCGGGCCCATCCAACAATTGCCCCCACCCTAAGGATCCTTGGTAGAGCGCAAACAGCATTCTGACTTGCCGGGAGGTGAATTGGCTTTGCGCCTCTTCTTCCCCCGACACAACCACCTGGGACAAGGCTATTACTCTCACACACAGCTGTTCGATCTCCAGTAAACTCCAGGAGTCTCTTGGTACAGAGTGCCTATTAACATACACCGCTTTGCCGCCCACGTCCCTCCAGGGTGTTGGAGGTGTGGGACCGCTGCGGACCTTCCATTCGTTCATCTCCACCAACCCAGCTGTCTGACACAATTCTAGTATCGCTCCCGGCTCTCTGAGCCCGACTGTTGTTGCCTTTGACATCTCTCTTGGGATACATGACATCAGCTCTTATTAGGTGTTCGCTACTTACCTATGGGCTTTGTCATTAAGGGGTTAACAAATAACAAAAAAGGATTATGAATTGTTACAATACACATTCATGCTCATATACATATTCCGTGTTTCTTCTTTCAATAGTGCACACTTTTTTTATGCCATATAATAAATATGAGCACATTGTAAAATTATATCCACGTTTTTTATTGCATAACATTATTTTTCCTCAGATTTCATTTGAGAAAACATAAGAGAGTCCTCTGTGGCAATCCTCGAGAAGAATGGGTGCATGTCTTAATAAAGAAAGTTGACAGAATGCAAATTTTTAAACTCAGAAATTCCTCAATGTCTTGAACATCCTGGGAAAAGGTATATAATGATACAAAATATTTTATGTATCTGTTGACAGTCATCTATATATAGTAATAACAAAACTATATTCTAACTCTCATTCTTTGTTTTCAGGCAGTCCCACAAATAATTCTGAACTGCAGACTGAGTAGAAGAAAAAAAACAGAAATATACTTTCTTAAAACTTAATTGTGTGGCTCTTTTATTTGCACCTAAATTGATGAATTCAATAGGATGCCAATAAGTCAGTTCATTAAATTTCATCACTGCTAGATATTCCACGGTCAACTGTAAGTTGAAGCATTTAGGGACAGGAGCAACTCAGAAGAACACGTAAAGTCACAGAGCGGGGTCACGGAGTGCTGAGGTGCACTCTGTGCACGCTCTGTTGATTCCATTGATGAAGGGTTCCAAAGTTCCACTGGCTTTAATATCAGCACCCATCAGCCTCATGCAATGGTTTTCCATGGCCTAGTACCTGCGTGCAAGCCTCACATCACCAGGTACAATGCCAAGAACCTTATTGACTGATGTAAAGCACGCCGCCACTGGACTCAGGAGCAAAGGTAATGTTTGGTGGAGTTACAATGCTATGCTTCCATCTTGCCTTGACCTCAAGCACGTAAAAACATTTGGGATGTACAGAGAGCAGATGTTCAATTTAGGCATCTCTGGAGTCATTAATGAAAATGGTACCTTAGATTAAAGAGAGACATTAGCAGGAAAGCAGAGCAGGAAAAAAGAACAAATGAGCATGGCAACATATATATATATTTTGGAGCAGAAGTGATGTACAATAAACAATAATATATTTAGTAAAACCAGGGATCACTAAACCAAATCAGCCAAATCATGCTTCCTGAGATCCGAGACTTCGCGGTTAACCCTTTGAGGGCTGGAAGAGACTAGTGCTGGCAAGACGAAGCAGGACCACAATTTAATGGAGCTGTGCTGGCACTGTGGCTAGCCAGAGCTTAGCTACACAGTGCTAATATTAGCAGCCCACCCCAAACATTAGACAGAACTAATCTGAGGTGAAAACAGGAGCTGCATTTATTGGGAACAGCACAGATATTTATACACACAACATAATTAGATCAGGAGTATAATTCCATTAACTCCCAGACAGCCCAGCAGCTCCATACAGTTCTATTGTCAGCAGTGCCCACCTGACAAAGAGTAACTATTTAGGGGTGATCCCTGTGGTAACTTGTTTAGGTGGGTGTCCTTAGAATCCTTCCCTCCCACAGTTCACTAAAGGAAGTGATGCATGAATACACTGGAAACAGGGTGTGATATCAAATGAAGGATATATAATATAATGCCACACATGAACTCCTTCAGTTTTTTTACAATTTACACTTTCATCTCTTTATCGCAATGGCATATCTCTATTCACCTTTTACTGACATAATAATAAAAGCTACAAGAACCCAAACACAGTGTTTCT